>WSTH01000527.1:0-22470 GCA_019616345.1 Ceratobasidium sp. 395
GCAGGTGCGATTCATCTGGAAACCAGTAGCCATCAAATTATCTGACTGGCAGCTGCCTACCCTCTAGCTGTGTAGGATATAACTGGCAATATGATGAACAAGACTGTTCTACCCACCGTCGTCACCACCTACGACAAGAACGTCCCATCGAAAATCCTATGCCCTGCCGAGTCAATACACCGCCGGTCCCCCTCCGATCCAACATTTCTTTCGCCACAGAACACCCCTTCATCAGTTCCCCCCAGTTCCACCCTTTCAAATGCTAGTGGTGTTCACTGGCAAGATAGTCGGTCACTCCGACAAAACGAGGTTGATGGAGGTCTCACTGGCGGCATGTCATCGCTTCTCGAGCCGGGCCATACAAAGCATGGGATGAAGGCTAGCGTAACTTGCTACACATCAATGGTACCTGGCGAGAAACACAGCGTGCTCTCGTCTACACTCACCGGTATGACTGCTGCTGCGACCCTACTTTCGGGCAAGGTATGCTTTTCATCTCGGCCAACGTTTTATGTGAGCTAATATCTATGTTTAGAAAAAGTCCAAACAGTCGAGGGATGACGCTGGAGATGCCACGACAAACTATCCCGATTCATCCCAGGATCAGATTGACCCAACACCGTTCAAGCAAAGGCTCTTAATCCTTGCATCTCTTGTCGG
This sequence comes from Ceratobasidium sp. 395, assembly GCA_019616345.1. NCBI lineage: Eukaryota > Fungi > Basidiomycota > Agaricomycetes > Cantharellales > Ceratobasidiaceae > Ceratobasidium > Ceratobasidium sp. 395. The sequence continues at coordinate 661 of WSTH01000527.1, forward strand.
CCTGAAGAGTCTTGCAACTCTTGAGGCAATAGGTGGAACCGAGGGGCTACTGCGCGATCTGGGTACAGATACAAAGCTTGGTCTCAGAACTTGGCAAGATTCCGATTCGAATCAAAGAAGTGACCCGGAGAGTGGGAACGACGGTGGTGCAGGCGCCGGGGGTGATTCACCCGTCACATGTGCTAAGGTCGAAGATACGAAACGTGTGTACGGCATCAGTCAATCGTCTTCCCGGAAGAGCGAGCGCTTGTTGTTGCTCATGCGGTTGGCGCTACAGGACAAAGTCTTGGTGCATTTCACCTCGTTCAGCTCCCGTTTTCCATATATTGATCCACTTTCTATTTTAGTTGCTTTTATTCATCTCTGCGCTTGTTTCGCTCGCTCTTGGCCTCAATGCCGATTTCAGAACCGGGTACAAGCTCATACCGTGCGATGGTGATATTAAGGCGACATGCGAAGCACCAGAAGTTGGTACGCATTTAATTTTACTATCTTTTTGGCGCCGTGCTAGGTTAATGCGCATACAATAGATTGGGTTGAAGGCACGGCGATTATGATTGCTATTCTCCTTATCGTTATCGTTGGCTCCCTAAACGACTGGCAAAATGAGCGCCAATTCCGCAGGCTCAACTACAAGAAAGAGAACCATGGTGTCAAGGTCATCCGCGATGGAAAGGAACGGCTCATTAATGTCAAGGTAAATATTAGAATATCTGTTGCTAGGCAAACTCCAACGGTATCATAGGATGTACTCGTTGGAGACATTGTACTTCTCCAACCCGGTGAAATGATTCCTTGTGACGGTGTCTTTCTCCGTGGACATAACGTACGGTGCGACGAGTCTGGTGCGACTGGCGATTCCGATACGATTAAGAAGGTTACTTTCGAGGAATACCAGGAGGAGGTCAAGAGCTTGAAGTCCGGCGAAAAGCTCAAGCTTAGCTGCTTTATTGTGTCTGGATCAAAAGTCCTTGAGGGAGACGGTCAGTACGTCGTTATTGCTGTCGGCCCTCGAGCGTTTCATGGGCGCATTATGGCTAGTAAGTCAATTCGTACAAGCCGAGCGACTCGTGACCGAGCGGTGTTATAGCACTTCCCGGTAACACCAGAAGCACACTGCTTCAGCTTAAGCTCAATGCATTGGCTGAGTTTATCGCAAAGCTCGGTTCCGCTGCTGGTTTGATCCTCTTCTCTGCCCTTGTAATTAAGTTTTTCGTTCACTTCAAGGCCAAGTCCGAGCGGTGAGTAAGGTGTCGATAGTGATGTAAGCACTAACTTACCTCAGAACAGATCGACGAACGAGAAGGCGGCGTCTTTGGTCCAATTTCTCATTATTTCCGTTACCGCGCCGATCGGCAAACTTAAGGAGGAGAGCGTTCCCCGTAAAGTGGTACGAGATCTTGTTGTCGCCCCGACCAAGCAGCACCAGAACCACATGCAATCCTTGGCTTCCACCCAAGAGCCTGATCACCCATCATATCGATCTACCCCCAGTACAGTCCTCGAGCCTGGCAAGCGTGTTTCTAATAGACTCTCCCTCCACAACTCAAACAACAGACCTTCAGAGATAACAGACACAATCACGAGCATTATGGTGCGCCCCTAACTTTATCAAAAACATTTCAACTTACACTCTTACCACGGTAGCAAACGGGCGAAGTCGTCCAACATCTTGTCAAGCATGGATGCCCGGAAATTACGAAAGACCTAGACCTTGACAGTTGCTCCTCTTCACCTATTGCGTGGGGTGGGTTTAGCGACGTTTACTCCGGAAAACTTTACGATGGTACGGAAGTCGTCATTAAATGCCCTCGGACCTTGCAAAACCTGGGTAGATCGGATGGGAGCTCAAAGGTCCTGAAGGTATGTCGCACACTCTCGTTAAAACAACCTATCTTATGCTTTCTATCTCGTATTGGACTAGCATACAGCGCAAGAGGTTTATACTTGGGCAAAGTGCGACCATCCAGGAATTCTGAGGCTCCGAGGAATAGCACGATTCCAAGATCAAGTGGCCATGGTGTCCGAGTGGATGCCAAACGGTAGCCTGACAGACTATCTGCGCAAACAGCCTTCGATTGATCGCATTCAGCTGGTAAGTTGTGTGTTACTTTAGGGAAGACTCAATTAACTGCGTTCCAGTGTGTTCAGTTGTCAGAAGCGCTGGAATATATGCATGGGAAGCGAATAGTGAGTGCGGGACTGTCGTTACCATAATCTACTATTCACATTGGCTGAACAGGTACATGGAGATATCAAACCTGTAAGTCACTATTCGTATGCTAAGCTATCTCAGCGTCATGTCTCATGCACTCAGGCCAACGTTCTCATGTCTAACAACAACACACCACTATTCACCGACTTTGGGAGCGCTCTTCTTGAGTATGAGGCGAGCCTTCAATTTACGCCGACTACAACCTTGGAGACGACTCTACGCTATATGGTGAGTGGATAGATACCGAATAGCAGCTTTGTATTAAGCTTTGTTTGTAGGCGCCTGAGCTTTTGGACAGCGACAACAATAAGCACAGCTTCGAAACGGATATATATGCGTTCGGGATGGTAAGTTGTCACCATTACAATATTTCGTGGAAGCTAAAAACCAAACTTGATCTGCTGGGCCATCAGATGATACTGGTGAGCATCTGAACTGGGCCTTTGCGACTACTCTAATGCGGTACATGCACGACTTAGGAAATCATGACAGGGCAGGTCCCTTTTCCGGATAAGCGATCAGTCGCGGTTTGCCTTGCAGCCGCTCGCGGAGAGGTCCCGAAACGCCCGGATTTATCCTCTATACTTCCCCAAAAGAGACTAGAGGACGAGCTTTGGGGACTGCTCACTTGTTGCTGGGCCATCGAAGCCAACAGTCGGCCCTCCGCCCCTCAACTGAGGGAAACAGTGAGCAAGCTGTTGTCTATCCCAGGATTTCAAGCTGACGCATAGCGTTTGTTCCGTAGCTTGACCTAATTCGGGGCTGCCCCAACCCCAAACCGTGAATCGGACATCACCTCCTACCAGTTTACATTTAGCCGATTTTCAGTAACGACCGGTGGAGCCTATAACTGCAGGACTTTACAACACGAGCTTATTCTTTCCTAATGCCTGGCTCCCACCGATATACCTCGCACAGGTTTTGTTTCATCGATTGAGTGCTATTGTAGCTGTCATGGTTGTTGTTTATGCTTTCTGTTGTGTATTCTATGCTATTCTGACCATACTTGTTATCCGCTTCTTTACCAATATCAGCCACCACAGTTGTTTCTCAGTGTTATTGGTGGGTCAGCTAAAGGTTCTTACATTAGACAACATCCATAGGTGGTAACAGATAAGCTAGTCGTATTTTAAGCTAGATCTAAATTCTTAGTGAGGACTGAATCCCACTACGTTGATAATGCTCGATATCTATCGGCTGCTTCTCCTTGTCAGCTATTGGCGTGCCGCTTTTGCGTTGTAGAATATAAATTACTTTGCACTCGCTCCAGGGATACAGGATTTTGCGGGAGAAATAGCTCTAAGATTTGGGAGAGGCTCACGACGAGGACTATGCTCGGAGTTCCAAGAAATATAACTTCCAAAAGTTACGATAATCACGCCGTCGTAGGATCATCTGGAGCGTTTCGGCCAGGCGTATTAGGATTACTGTACTATCTATATCGACGCTCCTCTAATTTGCGTGATGAGAGCAAGCGCCTTCACAGCAACACTTGAACTTAATAACCTGGCGTAACGTCACTGAGGCCGACTCGTCTAGTACCTGATGTTCCAATTGCGAGGTGGGGCTTGGTTTTTCCGCATCAAACCTAGCATACCGCTGCCTCATGGCGAGTGCGTCATGGGTACACTGTTAGGCGTAATCGCTGAGGCAATAGGCCATCTCGGCCTCTGCCACCACGTAGCTTGAGCATCTACGGCCGCCTTCTCGGGATGCGCTTAACCCTTATAGGCAGTCAAGACAACGGATGCTGTTCCGATCTTCCCCATTTGTTCAACCGATGGGCGATGACTGAAGGTACCTTGGAGTGCCGCAAGGTCGATCCGCCTAGATCGATAGGTCTGCGGCTTCCCAGAGTGTGAACAATAGCGGCGATCCGTGCTGTAGATGCAAACATGTCCACCGCCGTGCGAAGATTTCCGATGGTGGTCCTTGGCCGGTAATTATGAGCCGCCCGTCAATACTTGGAGGCGTGATGGTGGCCAGCATGGGCGATACATCCCTTGCACTCAGAGCTCAAGAACGTGAACGTATCCGGCGGTTGTAGACATCCCAGGGTCACATGACCCCTGGAGGTCCGTGCTGTGTTGAATGTGCCAGCTGCGGTTGGCGACCGGGATCATCTCATTGCTCGTCCTTGCCTTCCGACCCCCTCGGAACTGGCCGCACGGAGCGAAGTCTGAGGTCCTTGCCCTTCAACACTAGATCAGACTGTACGCTAAAGCACCTGCTTGGTGTACCACACTCAGTTTTTATTTTTATTTGGTACGCTGTATCATAACATACGTAGGTCTATGTGATAATCTTTGATGCACGAACTATGCTCCAGATAAAGCTAAAAAGATTTTTATAGATCACACCCAATCCGTATCTCCCTTGTTTAATCATCGGCTTGAAACCACAATGCCCACTCAGTATCCTCTCCATCACAGCGTAAGGAAGGCTCCTGGTGTAGCTGCCGACCTTCCTCGACAAACGCTGTACATACACGCGTCCCTGCCCTCGCGTTTCTCTTGCCCAACCAACCCTCCCCTCTTCGTGCGACCATTGGCACGTTGATCACCCCTCCCCCTCCCTCCCTCTCCCCTTCCCCCCCAGCCCCAGCTATCTCGTAGGCCTCGTGGGCGCCCATTGGCACATATTATCCTCTATGCCCCTTGACGCCTCTTCCTGTACGACATCACATATTCTGCACGCATCTATACTCCGTTTCCGGGTCAGCCGGTGGACGACACAGCGCCTATAAGGTCACGTGATGGATTCATGTGCCCCCACTCCCGTACTAGTTATCCTACCCTACCATCTATACTGCCCTGCCGTCTATACTACCCGACCAGGTTTCAAGTTTACTCTCGAACCAGTACTCCATCTGATACACCACTAAAAATGGGGAACTCAGGATTGGTGTATAACTCCCAGTTGTGGGAGGGACTGCCCAGTCAGACCAATCGTTACGCCGAGTCTAGTATCATCCCGGGAACAGTCGCTGCCGCGCGCGATGAGGATATAGCGCCTAATCCGAACGGTCCTGATGCTGGTATTTCGGCTGGGTGGAAGGAATACATTCATCCCGTAGAAGGGTAAGTGTCGTCAATTACACACCCGTTACACTCTCTCATGTTTTATATAGACACATATACTTCTACAACGAAGAGCTGCGCATCCTAACCGATATGCATATTCGACACGATGGTGTCTTGGACCAGCTTATGGACTGGTACGGTATCTTGGTTACTCTGCGCGATCAGGTCCTGCCAGAAGCAGCGGCATTCGACATATTCTTGGATTGTTCGGGCGAGGAGGGTATTGTCTGGCATTATTTTGTTGACCACGCGAACCAAACCAGCTGTTGGCTACCTCGACGCACCACCTCTGATCCTGCTGTTTCAGACGTTCGCAACGTTCTTCATTGCCGTGAGTTGTCAACGACTTCTTTTTTAATAAGTGCTAATCGGTTCGTTTAGGCGCTTTGCTCAACGAAGAGTATTGGACACATGGTGAACATATGCTAAAGAACGAAAACCATCTGGCGAGTGCTCGCGTCGAGATACAAGCCGCACTTGCTAGCAGCATGCTAGGTACGTTCAGCCGAAACCGGCTCATAATCCGTACTCACACGGAATTAGATCACATGACCTCAGAGAGTTCAACCAGCCGCCTGGAAAACCTTTGGGTTGATAGAATCGCATATACTCACCATTGGCGAGCACTGCTTAGGGACTTGATTGAGAAACGGACAAGCCCTTCAGCTACGGTAAGTTGTTTTTAATGCGAGGTGTTCCTCCATCATAGTGATTCTTGTGTATTTTGTGCCCGCACGTTCCTCCCAAAATCATCTTTCGGCAAAAGGCCGGAGTGATGTGGGCGTGAGTAATATGCTCTATGCGTCGTAGCTTATGGTTGGTACTGAACTACTAAGTAGTGTCGATGCCGTGTCGGCTGGTTCACACGGGGTTAACGCCATCCCATGGACTGCACGGGATAGGTGCCGTTCCGTAGGTACCGCTCTACACCCCCACCACAATGCGCGCCGCAAGGATACTTTCGAGGAACATCTATCCCACGTCCGAAACACTGGAACACCCAAAATGGCAACAAAGTTCAAGAGCAGCATGGTAAGTTTACGCAGTTGCTCAATACTATCGGCTCAGACCTGCATATAACAGGGAATTGAAGAGGTCATAAAGTGTCTGGTCGGGCACGGCTGTCAAGATATCACGGGCGACCTTGACCTTGGCAGCGCTTCATCTGAGCCTATTGCTTGGGGAGGGGGCGGCAAGATATATTTTGCTAAGCTTCGGAGCGGGACTGAAGTTGCTATTAAATGCCTCTTAAACTTGGGACATGTTGATAGTTCGGAAAAGAGCTCCAAGCTCTTGAAGGTATGTAACCCTTGTTAATGCAATTAGTGCTGCTCACCTAAGTACTTTTGCACTCTATCGCGGTAGCGTACAGCGCGCGAAATTTATACCTGGTCGAAATGCGACCACCCAGGGGTTGTGCGGATGAGAGGGATTGCCTTGTTTCGAGGTCAAGTGGCCATGGTGTCCGAGTGGATGCAAAACGGCTCGTTGAGGAGTTTTATGAGGAGGCGTTCGTCGTTTGACTGTATCCAATTGGTATGCTACCTGATGCCCTCTGGGGATGACACTGACTTGACGTCCTTCTAGTGTGTTCAATTGGCTGAAACGCTTGAATATCTCCATGCGCGGAAAATAGTAAGTACGCTATCCATATTGTCAAACACTTAGTTGAGTTCCGTAGGCGCACGGGGATATCAAACCCGTAAGTCATCATTGCAGTGTCGAACAACTTTAACGTTACTTACTGAGTATAGGACAACGTGCTTATGTCCAACAACCACGCACCCCTGTTCACCGATTTTGGAAACGCCTTCCTCATGTACGAAGCAAGCCTTCAGTTCTCGTCCACAACCTTTGGAACGACTGCCCGCTATGCGGTGAGTCCGTGGCTATCAGAATATGACCTTGTGTTGACCATGGTTGGTAGGCACCGGAAGTCCTTAGTGAGGTTAGCAATGAGCCTAGCATTGAAAGCGACATCTATTCGTTCGGAATGGTAGGTCATTGAGTCATCATAATCAACGCATATAATGAGCCCCTTTGCTTGGTTAATAGACGATGTTGGTGAGTATATGCACTAGTGCTTCGTACCCCTCTCTAACAGCCTTCGCATGACTCAGGAAGTAATCACGGGAGAGGTTCCTTTCGCGAAGTATAAGCGGCTGGTTACACTTTGCATGGCAGTTGTTAAAGGAGAGATTCCAGAGCGTCCAGATCTTTCCCTCATATTTTCCGAAAAGGAACTCGACGATGAGCTTTGGGGACTGCTTACACGTTGCTGGGATTCCGAGCCGAACAATCGACCCTCCAGCTCCGAGTTAAGGATGCAGGTTCGTGAGCTGTCAGCTTTTTGACGCTGCCGAGCTGATGCAGGGGGATTATGTCTCAGTTGACGTCGATCTGGAAGCGTCTCAGCCATACGAGCGCAAACTGAAGATGGTCGTACATACTTCACCGTTACAGACCTATTCACGGGTTCAACTAATCTTTGAGGGCTGTGCCGGTCGCACCCACAGCTACGGACCTGAGTATCCTATCAATACACATTTCTCGCTTTTGATTTCATTATTTCGTCAATCAAATCCCCACACTCGCTCCTCCTGTATACAAATGAACCTCCCGCAGGCCGAGAGCATTTTTTTGCATGAATCAAGAGAACTTGGCAATTCACACGTCTGAACTCTCAGCCTCGACTATCGTCTACGTCGTCTCTCTGTTCGCTTGCGAGGTCTACGACCTCACAAAATCATACGTAATTGTATCGTATCTATTGAAGTCACTTTGATGCTATTCTGCGATAGACAATATGTGCCGATAAAGCTTAGCTTGATGCTGGCATTTACTGTGCACTGGGCACGCAGTAAAAATGTGGCGTATAACACTGGGCGCTTGAAGGGGGTGTTATCCAAAACGTAACGCTTGGCGTTTCTACTATAACTCTTCAATTGACACTTGAACATTTTTGCACATGTATGCTATATATCTCGCCCACAGGAGTGAGCTTAAGAATTCGACTAGATGTTGACTATTCAAAACAAACGTATTTATGCGTAAGTGCAAACCATATTTGATTCGGTTCCTACTCTAGTATAACGTCGCTCTGCATCGACATCTTTGTCCGCCTAAAAAACCGCATGTAGACCGAAAGCGGCCTGAGGATCATGCCTGCACATCTACTATCTCCACACGAGTCTTCAACGTGCCGTCCACATCTGTATGTACGTAGAATCTTTCAAAACGGAAATCGGTTGGGAGAGGGGGGAGATATACTTGTCGGACTTTCCCGGACGCTTTTTTTAAAAAAAAAAATCAATTTATGGTCAGTGTGGGCCGTGCCCAATGTAAGACTACAAACGACTGGGGCATACCCCGTAAGGAAATAACAAGATTAAACATTTGCAAACGCTTAGTAATAGGTAGGGTATGTATATCTGTACGTATTCACGTGTGTGAAGGTGATCGATGACTGCTCCAAATTTTGAGAGAGCTCACGTCCCGCGAGTAGGGCTATGGTCAGAGCAGCAAGGTATACGAAGCTACGCCGGCTGTATGATGTGGATCATGTGAAACATTTCAGCCAGGTACGAAACCACTCTTGTGCCAGCGCTCCTCCATTTCGTCTGATAGAACTTTCGATTAGCGTATATGCTAGTAGCGACAAACATCCTCGTGTTTCTCACGTCGTACTTGAACTGACGCAAGAGTCTCAATCTGAACCATCTGCTTGATGCTTCAATTGCGAAGTGGAGCTTGCTACGTAGAACGTAACATATGTTCGCCTCGTGGTGAGTATGTCGTCGGTGCAAAGTCTGTAACTTACGAGCAACCGCCGAACAACGTGCATTGTATATTTTCCACCACCAAACTCAAACATCTGTGATCGCCCCCTCACAGCGTCCTTGAGCCTCTACAGGTAGTGAAGAAAGTTCAGATCAGCCCGATATCCCCCATTTGTCCAAGTGAAGAGCAATCGTCAAAGGCAGTTTGGAGCGCTTGCAAGTTCAGACCTCCCAGATCGATGGATCTGCGGTAACCCTGCCGCCGCCACACCATGAATAGCAGCGGCGGATCGCCGCTAGTGACGCAACACCTCTTCTGCAACGTGCGAATTGCTTCTGATGGTAGTTCCAATTAGCCATGGGCCGCTTGTCTGTGCTTTGGGGTAGCATCGAACCCACAAATCAGTCCGTTAGTTGTGCGCTGAAGCGCCCGTCTGATATCCCACCACCCGGCTTTACGGTATGCTGCATCATAGCAGGCGTAGCTCTTGGTGCACGATCGTTCGATTGATTTGCCAAGTTCTGGGAAAAGCTGAGAGAACTCTCATATATATAGTACACCTGTTACTTGTCTTTCCAATACATCTCACGGCTTGAGACCAAAATGCCCGCTCGCTATACTCTTCATCGCGGTGCAAGGAAGGCTCTCGGCGTAGCTACAGACCTTCCTCGACAAAATACCCCCCGATCACCTAAATGCATCTACTTGTTTATGATGTCCGCAGCTTCGCTAGACATTGGGCGTGTTATATATGATTTGTACGGCCAGAACTTGCGTCTTCTCCGAGGCGATGAGAAGTATCAGCTCAGGAGAACGACTATGCTGGTAATTAACTTTGATCTTGAAGTTTCCTTTCGCTTTTGACGCATTCTTATTGTTAGAACTGCATGCTACTAATGTGAGTTTCTTATTTACCTCTGCAATGCCAGCTGCTGATGATCGTCGTCTAGTGTGTCTACTTTACAACTTATTGCAGTTTCAACCGTGCCTCTCGCCAGCATCGTCATCTATTTGACCTCTGCTTGGTTCTTCGTGTACTTTATGGAAGCAGCACGTCAAATGTGCCTCCAAAGAGCCAACGCCAATCCAAATTCTGGTCTCATGAAGGTTTGGTATTCCTTTGAGCTATCATACAGCCAACTGATCCTAGTGTGGAAATCAGGAACGTTTAACGAGGCATCATTGTATACTTGCATGTCTTATGATGCTGAATATGGTCTGCCTCTGCGTTCTGCTCTTCGTTGAATCCATTCGAATTTTAGGTTACACAAATACCCCGTAGCTACGCGCTCAGGTCTTCTTTTTTCGCCCGTGTTAGCTTCCTAGTTGTAATTGAAGGGTGTAGTGTATATACTATGTGTAATCTGACGAGAAAGTATGATGTGTCATTTTCCGTAGGATGTATGCGCCCATTTGTATTGTCTTTTGCAGCCTAGTCCATGAAACATCCTCTTCTGAGATGTTACAAATTGGCAACTCCCACTGTTCGAGTCGTGGGCTGGGTTGATTTGGTTTGTTGGATGGAGTTGTAGAATTACTGGAGCACCCACGCGGTCGCGCAATGAGCCAGCACGAGTTCGAGTTCTTCGAGGTGTTCGAGGTGTTCGAGGCGCGATATGCTGCACGCCGAAGAAGGGTTAAGAAGATCGACCATAGTTACATCGTGGGAGTTCAGCTTACCGCTGCGGCTCCGAATCAGGAATGTTTTCCTGCCTGATGTCTTTTAGCGTCCAGCCCTCTGCGTTGGGAAGTTCGTTACTTGAGAATCGGGCAATCTGAGATTCGAGCGTAGGGAATGCATCTACACCTGGTAGATCTATTTGCCGCGCCTGGCGATACATCAGTTTAGTACAAGCCCATTACGTCTTTAAAGGCGACGCACTTTGAGGTTGTCTTTCAATACTTTCCCAAACGAGTCTTGTAGTCCAAACATCTCATATACGATCCCCACTGTTCGACTGAATGTATTTGCAAACCATCATACAACGGTAGAGGATGCGCCAGGCGTCATGTGTACGAAGACGCATTCGGCGAAGAGTGTTGATAGGTTTGGATCGAGGAGGGGGAGATGAAGGATCTGTAGGAGTGGTAAGTAGTGTAAATGCCGATGGGTCCGCGCGAAGGTCGAGTGGGAGGAGATAATATGACTGCGAGCAAAGGGTGGTTCCATCATGTTCTGGATCTTGAGATTAGATACTATAAATTGGGTGAATATTGAACCTGACTCACTAGTTTTCATACCAGATCCTAACGGCGTATACGGTCCTTCGGTTTAGTGTCTTGGCCTTGCAAAACATGCATTCCGCAAAATCAAGCTCGACATATGACGCAGCGTGCTTCGCGTCGCCCTTATCCTGACTCGGCGATCAGACTCGCAAACTTTAGCATCAAAAACAGCACCGCATTCTTACTCACCATCAGTCTCCAGACCCGTCTATTGCTCCCTACACCCAGACTAACAACCTACTTCTTCTCTCCTTCACCCTCACTCCAAACGAGATCCAACCGTCCTTTGACGAGCATATCAATCGCTGTTGACCGAACGTAGGTTCCTACGTTCATTAGAGGTGAACGAGGCGGGACGATGCGGGCTCTAGGTGCCAGGGGTGTGATGTATGGGTCGGCGAGGTATCCGAGTCGGACGGCTAAGAGTCGGGAGTGGGCTGCGTCGGTGTCTGTGCCTCGGATTGCGTTGTCTGAACTGATGTGATTGTTTCTGGGGAATAGATCGCGGGTATGATGAGATCTTTGTGTGGATGGAGAAGAAAGGTGGTAGTTGAGACCTGGAGTGTGGCATGTTACGTGTTGAGGACGCGATGACCGAACAGGGAGATCGCTGACGCGCCTAGGTCACGTGGCACGCGTGGCGCGGTTCTCGATTCGTGCCTGACCATCTCCAGGCTCTCATGCCAGCGCCCGACGTTAGCTCGGAGTCGTGCACCAGTTTCCTTGATCCCACCTGCCGTCCCTTATCGCACGTCTCGTTGGCTGGCCTGGTCGATCTTTCTGACGGGCGAGCCACACTCACGGTTCGGGGATCCGGTTGCATCCCCAGCCTTACCGGCGACTAAGCCAACCGATGGGGTGTTCCACACGACCCCGTGAGTCCCAGCGTCCAGTTCGGTGTGACGTCTTGGCCATCCAATTTTTTCCAGGGCATGGTATGAAACTTAAGGACGGGCCACTAGTATGTGTCTAACAGGAGGTCTAATCCCGGCGTGTTCTAAGTCTATAATTCAGTGATATTGCCCGAGCCGTAACCAACAAGTAGTGGCTTAACTCGCGGACGAAACAAAGCGGCGATGATGTAACAGGACTACAGGATACGAAAACAAAACATAACAGCTAAATCCAACAATCCGACATGCAGCAACGTTCAACATCGCTGTCATTGTCCAGGCGCTACCATATCGACACGAGCTGCGAAAAAAGAACCCCCATCCAGGTTAGCGCTATACGATTAACCACATGGCATCCGACTGACTCGCTTCTTTAACTCAGAGGCAGATGGTCGCCCCGTAGGTTCGTAGTTCCAGCAGTGTGTGAGGAGGTCCCAAAGCTCGTCTTCGAGCGTCTTGTTCCGGAACAACGACGAGAGGTCCGGACGTTTTGGAACCTCCTTCTTGACGCCAACCGCATACAAGACTGCGATTGTTTCCATGCCGGCAAAAGGTACCTCTCCAGCTAACACTTCCTGTTCCTCGTGTTTGTCACGAAAGTCGTTCCAATAACCGTGTATACTCACAAAGACCATCTTGACACTTGATCAGCTAATTAATAGTAGTTTATAATCGAATGACTTACCATGCCAAACATGTACACATCAGCTTCAAAAGTACTGTACGCACATGAATCGAAAGTCGGTCCCGGTCCCAGGACGTGTCGACTCGACGTTCATTTGTGTTCTGTCCCACGTCACACTTGGTTGCGACAATGCGGACATATTAATGAAGAGATAAGCCAATAGATTAGGAGTAACGACAGTGAGGGGCGAGTTGACTATTGCAATAACAACAAAAGCGGGTCACTGTTGGCGCTCAATCGTGAGAGAAGCTAGCTACTGCCGCGACATTAAGAAAACAACGGATAGTACGTCCAGAGCGTGTAGTATAAGGGATAGGTATCTCAACTGGTGACTGAAAGTGTAAGTCATTATCGCTGAGTCCCTTGTTGTATCATAGCATATACCCTGCTTCAATAATTTTGTATCATAGTTCACTAGGATGTTTTTCTTAAGTTATACATGCAAGTTAAATCTTTTCCGATCCGCATACATGCATGTCAAACTTTCCGAAGCAGTTCTTGCACATGATGCTTAGCGTACCTAATGTAACCAGTAGTTATTCGATATAAATCAATGATATTTTGTATTGAAAGCCTGGAACCGGCTCGCTCTTTGATTGCGCCACTTCGCACGGCCATGCTGCCCGACGCCTGGATGGGTCTGTCCCACGTCCTCCTTTGTTGCGACGTTGAGGACACACAATACAAACAAGACCAACCATCAGCTAGCGCCAGGCGCTATTAGATAAGCGACTTTCGATTCGTGTGCGTACAGTAGACCGAGGGTTGTTTTTCAGGACCTCAGCGGGCTAATTTGAAGTCGAATCAAACTTCGAGGCTTTGAACCAATACCGGACTTACCGCATAACGAAAAGTGAACCCAAAGGAAGAAGTTGTTGAGAATACAACTGGTGGATCGTGCGTGACCAGAGCGCTTCCAAAATCCGTGAAAAGTGGGGCGTTTTTATTTGACATAAGCACGTTAGCTTGTGTGTGTCAAGTTTATCCTCAGCTTTTTTACATAGAGACAATATCTGACGGTCTTGATGTCCCCATGTACCTATGTGCTCAATATTTTAGTATTCAATGGCAGCATTAAAACGCAACACTTACAACCCCTCGTGCATGCATATACTCAAGTGCTTCCACCGCCTGGATGCACTAATAAGCTATAGGGTTAGTACTGTCTTAAGCGGGTTCTAGGAGACTCACCAGCTGAATCTTGTCAAACGACAGCCCCTTACGCAGATAAGCGGCTAGAGTTCCGTTCGGTACTCATTCTGAGACCATAGCTACTTGTCCTCGAAACAGAGCTATTCCCCGAAGCGGTAGAACACCCGGATGGTTAAGCTTCGACCAGGTGTAAATCTCGCGTGCTGTATGCTAGTGTAACGGACAGGAGGGAATATCAGCTTGCTACTTTCAGACATTGGTAAAGTTACTCGCCTTCAAGGGCTTGGGACTCTTGTCCGACAGATCGAGATACCGCAAGTTTGAAAGACATTTAACGGCAAGTTTAGCCCCATCCCAGCTCTCGGTGAGGTAGATGTTACTAAATCCGCCCGACGCAACATGATGATATCCCGGCACCCCATGTTCAACCAAACGTTTCATGACCTCGGCGGTTTCCTGTCGTAGGGAGGATCTAAGTAACTGGCTGTATTAGACCAGTGGTGCAGCCGTACCATAATACTTTCAATTGCTGTTACGATTGTTAGGGGTGCCATTATAAATGGGACTAGACGCGGGAGGGTGGTGCTGTAAAAGAACATTATACTCAGTATAAGTACTTGCTTGCCACGATACAAATTAATTTCTTAGACTCAAAGGTCCTGGAGAAGCGTGCTGTCTCCGGTGCATGAGATTTTGACACCTGTCACCGGTGTCACGGGTGCACCTAGACAGACTTTTGCCGCACTTGGGGACTGCAGACAAATAGAGCATACAGTGGGCAGCATTTCAAATACAACACGTGACCGCCTGAGACGGCGGCGAGCACAGCGCGCCAGGGAGTGCTTGTAACTAGCTGGCGTATTAGTGGGATATGACCGTATATGTAGCACCTAGTAGCATATGGATCTTAAGATCTGCTCGCTGAGCATAACATAAATACATAAGGGATATCAACGAACCGTGTTATTTGATATGCCTATTACACGGCGCCATGTTTCTGGGCTGGTATGCGAGGCACAGAGCCTGCAAAAAAAAGAAAAAATACAAAAGAAGTACAATGCTATTCAAAGGGATGCACTAGTGCCAATCGCAGCGCAGTATGCGTCCCGAACATTGACTACAACGAGTACTAAATCCGACTACTTAGGGACTGCGCATACACCTACTCTCGAGCAGTACAACAAGCATACAGCAGCAGACCTGAGTCTGTACATGCGAGTCACTCGAAAGGTCTTGCTAGCACACGCCTGTCGCATATGGAAGCTCTACATTGCCTACAGAGCGCCATAGTGCGCAACAGGTGAGTCAGCAGAAAACCCCCTACGTTGTACACTTGCTGGTACAACGCATCCAGGTATTGCCGCCGGGTCCTGTGGTCTCGAACGCGTAAAAAACATGCCAGAGCTACCGTGTGTAAAGTATGGGAGCTTATGGTGTAGTGGGGGTCACAATGATGAATGATTCTTGTCCTTGTCGTCCATAACAATCGGATCACCTGTGCAGCCCGTGGGCAGAAAAATAGTGTATATACATAGGAAAAACAGCATTCAGTTGCAGGAAATATGTTATAGGGCCACTAGCTTTTCGTGCGTTCACCCGTAAGCTCCCATACTTTACACACGGTAGCTCTGGCATGTTTTTTACGCGTTCGAGACCACAGGACCCGGCGGCAATACCTGGATGCGTTGTACCAGCAAGTGTACAACGTAGGGGGTTTTCTGCTGACTCACCTGTTGCGCACTATGGCGCTCTGTAGGCAATGTAGAGCTTCCATATGCGACAGGCGTGTGCTAGCAAGACCTTTCGAGTGATTCGCATGTACAGACTCAGGTCTGCTGCTGTATGCTTGTTGTACTGCTCGAGAGTAGGTGTATGCGCAGTCCCTAAGTAGTCGGATTTAGTACTCGTTGTAGTCAATGTTCGGGACGCATACTGCGCTGCGATTGGCACTAGTGCATCCCTTTGAGCAGCATTTTTATGAGGATTTCAGACTTCCTGAGGTTCCCCCCACCGTACCTGTACATATAAGGGGATGGTCTTTCTCATCTTCTGGGTGTGTCTAGTAGTAGGTAAGATGCATACAGTTAGCACATTCTCCTGTGATTACTATGCATATGTGCGGTATGAAGTGTCTATCTCTTGTGAGGGGGTATTCTGGGGTCAGTTGTTTCAGCCCAAATGGACACACCCTATGCTAGATAGCTGTTCATTCAAGTATCAGACCACTCTACAGCAAGCTTAGGGTTATATAGCTTACTTCTGGGAGCAAATTTGTTAAATGCAGGTTTGCTACAGCCCCAAAAAGGGGTATAGCAGTTTGATTTTCAAATTTAACTTCTAGCCATTCTATCTCCATGAAGCTTTCAGGTATGGCATTCTAGAGCTTGCTGGTACAGCTCGTTTATTTCTGCGATCTCAGGATTTATCTGTCCTTCTCAGTCTCCCTTGACTTTTTATGGCCCGGGAAAACTCCAAAAGTTTTTCCACACTGTTTCGCTTGTTCCTTTTATATCTCTTTCGTTTTCAGCTCATTCGGCTTCAGATCTTGCACAGATATGCTCCCGCCGTATCGCTACATTCGTCATATTTACACATATTTTTACGGCCCGCGGTTAGTGCATCGCACCGGCTGTGAGCCCCTAGGTCACGTGTTGAATCCCTGAGCTTGGCACGCAGTGTAGCCGTAAGTGGGCTTGGCAGGTCTAAAATGACGTTGCACCGCCCTTTCTACAGGACGTTTCTACAACATTTGCGCGTTTCATAAAGACCAGTGGGACCGAGCAATTCACGGCATCACCCTCCATCCCACGGCCCACCTGAGCTTAACGCCGGGCTTCCTGAAGTTGATCAGGGTGTGCTACAAGAGTTGCTCGTGAGTGACGTCATCGCGATCCTCTTCTTGGCGCTCACGAGCGTTTCTAGTTTTTCTTACGTTTACAAATCAAATGCCTCCCCAAAAGGGCAAGAGCCTGTTGTTGCCCATGTGGTTGGTGCTATTCAAGGTCAAATTCCTGGTGCGCTCCGCCTCGTTTGACTCCCGTTTTCCACATGTTGACCCGAATTGGTGTTTTAGGTTCTTCTGTCTGTCGCTGTGGTTGCCCCGCTCGCTCTTGGCCTCTGTCCCGATTTCAACACTAAACAGAGGCTCATCCTGCGCGGTGATGGTATTAATGTGACACGCGAAGCGCCGCAAGTCGGTACGTATTGTATTTTACTGTCTTTTTTTTTTTTTTTTTCGCGCGGGGCGAGACTAACCCACGTACAATAGATTGGGCTGAAGGCACGGACATTATAATAACTATACTCACCGTTGTTATTGTCAGCTCTCTGAACGACTGGCAAAAGGAACGCCAACTACGCAGGCTCAACAACAAGAAAGAGGACCGTGGTGTTAAAGTCATTCGCGATGGAAAGGAACAAGTCATCAACGTTAAGGTAAGCATAGGAAAACCTGTTGTTGGGTAAACTTAGGCGATATTGCAGGATGTACTTATCGGCGACATTGCGCTTCTCGAACCTGGTGAAATTATTCCCTGTGACGGCGTCTTGCTCTATGTACATAACGTACGGTGCGACGACTCTGGTGCGACTGGCGAGTCCAATGCGATCAAGAAGGTCACCTACGAAGAATGCCAGGAGGAGGTCGAGAGTCTGAAGTCCGGCGAGAAGACCAAGCTCGACTGCTTCATCGTCTCTGAATCGAAGCTTTTTGAGGATGCCGGTCAATACATTGTTATTGCTGTCGGCCCTCAAACGTTCCATGGGCGTATCATGGCTGGTAAGTCGATCCGCGCAAGTTGAGAGACTTGTGACTGAACAGTGTTATAGCACTTTCCGGTGATACCGAAAGCACACCGCTTCAGCTTAGGCTCAACGCATTGGCTGAGTTGGTCGCGAAGCTCGGCCCCGCCGCTGGTTTGATCTTCTTCTCTGCCCTTACAATTAAGTTCTTCATTCAGCTCGAGACCAAGTCCAAGCGGTAAGTAAAGCGTTGATAGCAGTGTAGGCATAAACTCACTTTGGAACAGATCGGCGAACGAGAAGGCAATGTCTTTTGTCCAGATTATCATTGTTTCCGTCGCTTTGATCGTCGTGGCTGTTCCTAAAGGTACGCTTTTGTTAAAAAATTTCCGCAGATTTGATTTCCTATCGCCTTCACCAGGTCTTCGTCTCGCCGTTGCTCTTGCCTTGGCGTTCGCCGCCAAGCGCATGACCAAAGAGCGCCTCCTAGTATATGTTTCCGTCGTTGCTGGATTCGTCGGTGTTCATCGCAAGTTCGCTCAGCGTCTCGCCGAGAACAGTGACCGCCAGAACCTCGATCATTTCGTTGATGACCAGGCTTCCAACTCGGAACGGATCAAGAGCTACGAGGACACCTTCTCGCTCAAAATGGCCGATCTTAACACCGTTGTCCACGGTCCGCCACACGCTACGCTCAGCGAGGCTATCACTGTCAACTCTACGGCATTGTATCAATCTACCCCCGATACAGTTCCCAAGCCTGGTAAGTATGTTTTTAATAGATAGTCCTCCGCAACCTAAACAACTGGACCCCAGAGATAACGGACACGATTACAAGCATTATGGTGCGCCCCTGAGTTTGTCAAAGATATGTTTCGACTCAGACTCTCACTATGATAGCAAATGGACGAGGTCATTCAACATCTAATTCAGCATAGATGCCCGGAAATCACGAAAGATCTGGATCTTGACAGCTGCTCCCACCGGCCCATTACATGGGGCGGGTTCGGCGAGATTTACTTAGGAAAACTTCACGGTGGTACAGAAGTCGCCATTAAATGCTCTCGGAAGTTGCAGAGCTTGGATAGATCGGGAGGAAGCTCAGAGATCCTGAAGGTATAGCACATAACTTATTAATATAACTTGTCTTATGCTTTCTACCTTATATTGAACTAGCACACAGCGCGAGAGATTTATGCTTGGGCAAAGTGCGACCATCCGGGGATTCTGAAGTTCCGAGGGATAGCACGATTCCGGAATCAAGTGGCCATGGTATCCGAGTGGATGCCAAATGGTAGCTTGAGTAACTATCTACGCAAACGGCCTTCGATCAATCGCATTCAATTGGTAAGTTGTGTGACACTTTAGAGAAGGTTTGATTAACTGCGTTCTAGTGTGTTCGGTTGTCAGAAGCGCTTGAATATATGCATGCACGGGGGGTAGTGAGTACGGGATTGTTGTCACCATAGTCTACTATTTACATTTGTCGAACAGGTGCATGGGGATATCAAACCTGTAAGTCACTGCTCGTATGCTAAACTATCTTAGCACTATGGCTCATGTACCCAGGCCAACGTTCTTATGTCGAACGACGATACACCACTATTCGCTGATTTTGGGAACGCTCTCCTGGAGTGTGAGACGAGCCTTCGATTTACGCCGACTACATCCTGGGGGATGACTCCGCGCTATATGGTGAGTAGATAGATACCAGATGAGAGTTCTATATTAAGCTTTGTTGGTAGGCGTCTGAGCTCCTGAATGGTAGCAGCAACCAGCACAACTTCAAATCCGATATATATGCGTTCGGAATGGTGGGCTATCATTGAGCTATCACACTTCTTAGAATCTGACAACCAGAAATGATTTGCTGGACCATCAGATGGTGCTGGTGAGTATCTGAATTGGCGCCTTGTGGCTACCCTAACGCAGTACGTGCACAACTTAGGAAATCATGACAGGGCAGGTCCCTTTTCCGGATAAGCGATCGGTTGTAGTCTGTCATGTAGCTGGCCTCGGGGAGATACCAAAACGCCCGGATTTATCCTCTATAATTCCCGAAAAGACACTCGAGGACGAGCTCTGGGGACTGCTCACTTGCTGTTGGGCCTTCGAACCTAACAGTCGACCCTCCGCCCCTCAGCTAAAGCAACAAGTGAGCAAGCTGTTGCCTATTCAGCGATTTCAAACTGACGCAAGGCGGTTGTTCCATAGCTGGGGTTGATTTGGGAGCGCCTCAACCACCCAACGTGAATTGGAGATGAGAAGTGGGTGGTGGTCCGCTTGTGTCGGCGCTCCTCTATTTTGTCCGATAGAGCTTTCAATTGGTAAATGTCTTGACGGTATTGAACATACAACCTCGTGTTTCTCGTGTCACACTTGAGCTACACTGGCGTAACATCTCTCAGGCCGACTCGTCTACCTGACGTTTCACTCGTGGGGTGGAGCTTCATCTTCTGCATAGAACGTGACATACCTCTGCTTCGTGATGAGTGCGTCGTTGGCGCATCACTTGCGCGTAACCACTGGGGCAACGTACCATTGCGTTCTCTCCACCACCATGCAGCTTGAGCATATACGTCACTTTCTTGTGGCGTTCTTAAACTCTTATAGGTAGTCAGATTGTGGACAGGAAAAGGGACATTGGCCCAATCTTCCCCATTTGTTCAACCGATGAGCAACGGTCGAAGACAGCTCGGAGCGCCTGCAAGGTTAATCCTCTCAGATCGATGGATCTGCTGTAATTCTGCGGCCGCCATCATATAATGAAGAGTAGTAATGACCGTTTACTCCTGTCGTTACGACGCGACATCTTCCCTACGATGTACGAATTATTTCTGATGGCGATTCTTGTCCCTCTGGTATCATCCGTTGGCCTGAAACCACAATGCCTGTTCAGCGTCCTTTCCGTCGCGGCGCAAGGAAGGCGCTTGGTGTGGCTGCTGGATTTCCTCAGCAAAACGCCCGCCAACCACCTAGATGCGCTTACTTACTCATGATGTCTATAGCATCGCCAGACGTTGAACGCATCATGTATGCGCTATATGGCCAGAACTTGAGTATCCTCCGAGACGACGAGAAGCATCAGCTCACAAGAACGACTATACTACCGTACGACCCCCGGAAGTGGGCCATCCCCGGGGAAGTGGGCCAGCCAGTAATCCGCCAGTTTCCAGCGTTAGAACCTAACAGAAACTGGCAGGATATGGTTTCAGAGTGTCTAAAGTCCTACATGTAAAATATCTAAACTTGAAGTCAAGTTGCTGCATTGTTATGGGCTGTTGAAGCGGCCGGCCTAGTCTGAATTTCAAATTTGCATTGAGGCCCCGTGGACTAAGCTCGGTCATGAATTTCGGGCAACAAGGAGGTAATCAATGCGGGACTTTTTGTGTATGCATTGAAAAGCCTATTCTTCTTCGTGCCAGACGACTCTCCAGTCTGACAAAAAGGCGTTTTGTGTCCTACATATTGGGTGGCCCACTTCCCCGGATTTTGAGCTTTATGGGCCTGATCGATGTACACATCACCATTCAGCCATTTCTAAAGATCTTGCCGCAAAAATTGGTATATACATTCATGATACTATTATTAACTTTGTGTGAAAAAACCTAAAGGATAACTGCCCGTGTTTAGCTCTAGTGAGTTGATTATGCTAGAGTGGCCCACTTCCGGGGGTTGTACGCCACTGTGGTAATTCGCTGTACATAAATAACGTCCCGACAGGCCGTTTGGCGCTAAGTACCCTGTGGCCCTGTAATTAGTACGACGTGTACTTGAAAGAGTGTCGGGCCGTGCCAACTCAATAGATAAAAGTGACAGGGAAGTGCTTGTTTCAAGTCCAAAATGGGACAAAACGTACCTGCGGGACATGAGAAAGAACGGACATGGCGCGCTGAACTTGCGTCAAATAGACCGGGGCGCCCCCCCTCTTGTTCTGCTCGAATACCTGGGTGTCGGTGGCCCAGCGATGCATCTCCGTAGGTAACATATAGCATTTAAGCACATTGGCGCACTCACCGAGGCGATCCGCCGGAT
>WSTH01000528.1:0-22454 GCA_019616345.1 Ceratobasidium sp. 395
GTACTATATTATATATCATACCACTGTACGCTTACAGAATTTTAGTACGTATCCTGTGACACTTGTGGTTCCACGCACACCCCCTGTACCCCTGCATGTGGTCAAAAACTATCGTATTAAAATTCTAATTACATGGGCGTGTTCGCCTCAGCGAGGCGACTACATTGAAGTACATTTCATGTAGTTAAAGTGTCTCTTGCGGGTGTGGTACCCAGGTATGCGTTTTTAGCGCCGCGGCCCTGAAATTCCGTTTGGCAATGACTAATGAAAACTGCAGTAATCAACCTGTGACCTCCTGACTGCCTTTTGGGGTAGTAAAGCCATGTGGGGTAACAAGATATAAACCCGTTTCACCAACTTTATTTCCGCAGCTCCTGTTTGGAGCTGCCACGGGTTATAGTTTCCCAGCTACACTACGCTTTGGCTAGTGAAATCGGAGCACGTCTTGGTCAGGGGCTGACTTACCATTCTTGAAGGCTCACGTTCAGTGCCTAGAAACACACTAGTCGAGATGTATTCATGCCTTGGAAGCGTCGAGAACAGCTAATAAAAATCTTAGCACTTGCAGAATAAGTAGTTTTTGGGAAGCTTATCTACAGTGGGCCCTGCGGTCCGCCGGATAGACCACAAGCGAGTTGAACGGCCCGGTCAACTACTATCAAGGCCTTCCTGGCATGGGCCATGTGGCTGTTATGCAGAAGCATAGCTTCACCGATGAGTCTCCTTTCCTCCAGTCACTTTTGTATAAAAAGACGCTAAACCCTCTCGTTGAAGTATC
This sequence comes from Ceratobasidium sp. 395, assembly GCA_019616345.1. Classification (NCBI taxonomy): domain Eukaryota; kingdom Fungi; phylum Basidiomycota; class Agaricomycetes; order Cantharellales; family Ceratobasidiaceae; genus Ceratobasidium; species Ceratobasidium sp. 395. Next base: position 779 of record WSTH01000528.1, read on the forward strand.
ATCTCGAGCTAGTGTACATCATGCGCTTTTCGACGTTCATCGCTCCCCTGTTCGTGTTTGCCACCTATGCTATGGCTCATGGGCGTGTCAAGTCGCCGCCGACTCGCACGGTATGGTCTGCTACTTGGTGTGAGGGGTGCGTTTATTGATGAGATTATTTGCAAATTTAGTACGGCAATGCTATGAAGGCTGCATGTGGAGCTGGTCCCGTTCAAGCCCAAACGATCGGTATGCCCTGATAGTTTCTGTGGTATCGTTGCTACTCTGACCGTGATGCTTGTTTTAGACAATGCTGGACCTATTGAGAGTGAGATTGCAAGGAAAGGTTCTGATTACAATCCGGTGCGCATATACTGTCCAATACTGAATGATACTTCCGATACTAAGACGCGGCTTCATACAGGCAAAGTGCAACCTCTTTTTCTGCCGTGGTCATCAGGTATGAATGTTGAACAAGAATAACAGACTGATAAGTAAGCTTTGACATGATTGTTTCATAGTTTGAAGATAATACCGCCACTGTCCAAAAGTATAAACCCGGCCAGGTTGTGAATATCGTTTTGGACATCATCAACCACCACCCTTCGGGTTATGCTGTAAGTCTCTTAAGTTTTGATATGTAGAGTATTAAACTTATCGGATGTCCCCTTAGAATGTATCTGTGGTGAGTTAAGCGGGTTCGAGAATGCGATCGTTCCATGACATATCAAGTACAGATCGATTCCGCCACAAACAAGAGAATTGGCTCGCCGTTGATTGCTTGGAACCCATACTTTGCCAGTGGTTACCCCTATCCCAAATCGGAAGGTAAATAGTACCCCTGATATGAGCCTTTGTTGGCAAACGCTGAAACTCTCTGCAGAGGACTTCAACGTCACGATCCCGGACCTCGGCAGTAAATGCAAGGTAGCAGGAGAATGCGTGATTCAGTACCATTGGTATTCTATCAACGCTACGCAGACTTACCAGAACTGCATTGATTTCACTGTACCTTGATTCTACTTGTTCTGCATGGAAGATGCTTAGGAATACACATGTTTTGCGGTAATATTATGGTGCTGAGATAGAAACGCATATCGACAGGGCATTCGGTCCATTCGATCGATGATTCGACAAGGCTGTACTCAATTGAAAGCCTTGCGTTAGAAAATCACTGATGGCAAATCATGAAGAAGAGATTTTAAATATGATAGCGAGTGGTGTTTTGAGCTGGGTTCGACCTGAGATTGTTACGTGATAAGCGTTTTTGATACATCTTTTGGCGTTATAGAGGGTCACGTGAAGCGATCTTTTGTTATTCCCGACTCAATCCCGAATTTACCTTGTGGCTATTACTAGCGAAAGTTCGAACAACCGCTGCTTTTCATCACATCTGTGAGGAGTACACAACACTGAGTCGCCGCTAGATTTTGCTGTGATATCATTGTGCTGATTGCTTGCTGCGTTTTTTCGGCGAACTTGCCTAAGCCTCTATGAACTCTGAAGTGTTAATCTTATGAGGTTCCCTCATCATACAAGATAGCATTAGAGCTGCCAAAAAGCACAACTTTATAACACACTGTCATTCCTATTCAGGAACTGAGAGTGGGCTTCGGGATGTCTCACCCGACATTCTCGGTTGTCCGACGATCCTGTACCCTAGACGTCACCTCTACGGATGCTCGGTCTTGGCTCGGTAGTCTCCAATCTATGCTCGTTTAACTAGGCTGTGCCTCGGACTAAACAAGAGGGAGAAGGTGGTGCCCGAGAAGTTCGGACTGGTCTTTCGCTCAATTTCAAATTTGACTTATATATAACCCAGCCCTCGCTCCTAGCCGTTCTTCATCTTGTTCAACCTCTAAACAACACCTCGCTAGCTAGGATAAAATTCTCACTTCGTCTTTCATACGTCGAAACTATGAACCAACCTCCTATCACCGCATTAGACCGCGTTTTAGAACATGCGACCTTCAGAAATCTCGCATACCTCTCGGGCAGCTATATCTTGCTTCAATCCCTGTTGTTCTCATACAAACTAGTCCGAAAATCCTTTTCGCCGCTTCGTCATCTTGCTGGGCCGCGGAACAACAGCTTCATTTTTGGTAACTCGAAACTGGTCTTCGGCGCTCCAGTTGGGGTAACGCACGAAGCATGGGCCGAGAAATATGGCCATACGTATGCATACCGTGGACTTTTACTCGTATGCAATTTATTCCTCCAATTTCTCCAATAACTGATCAACTCTATGCAGTCTTATAGCCTATTCACAGTCGACACTCGAGCCCTTTCATTGTTAGTTGATCCAAGACATGGGCTAGAACCCTATCTAACGTCTCTAATAGTGTCCTGGCCCAGAGTGACTCGTTCCCAAAACCTGGGGTTGTTAGACGTAACTTTGGGAACAACTTGGGGAAAGGTATGAATGCTTTCGACGTCTGGGATTGTCATTCTAATATGTGAATAGGTCTTCTGTACGCCGAGTTTGATACACACAGACGTCAAGTGAGTCCTCGTTCCTTCACATATTCAGTCACCGAAGCTAACTTAACCGTAACAGCGCCGTCTGATGGTAAGCCCGGCTGATAAATAATATGTACTACGGAGATCTGATCATCCCGCAGAACCCATCATTTGGTCCACCACAAGTCCGCGCACTTGTACCCGTATTTTGGAACAAATCAAATGAGGTAAGTGGTCATTGTTAACACCCAAAACCGTGCATTGAGTAATTCCCCAAAATAGCTCAAGGATATCTGGCTGGATATGCTGAGAGAAGGCCGCCCCGTCGTCATCGACGTGCTACCCTGGCTTGCCCGTGCCACTTTGGACATCATCGGAGTTGCAGGTGCAGTAAAATTTGATACTTGTTTCCGTAACGGAGCTGAATTTCCTCAAACTACTAGGATTTGATTACCACTTCAACTCGCTCAAGAACGAAGATCAGGACGAACTATCCAGAGCGTTCGCCAAGGTTTTCTCATCCGGTCAACAAATGACGCCATGGACCTTCCTGATAGGATTGATTCCGGGGATGCATCTACTAGTGAGTCGCATGGTTTATGGTTGGAACCTTCACTCAGATTCCTTTAGCCGAATTCGCGCGCCAGCAGGATCCAAGCCAACAAGAAAATGTAAGTCACTTCCGCTGCTCGAGTTGGGATTCATGCTTACCGGGTATTTGCAGTATGAATCGAATCGGAAAGAAGCTCGTCGAGGAGAAGAAAGCGGCCTTGGTTGAGGAGCAAAAAACTGGTTCGGCTGCTCAAGGCCGCGACTTGCTGACCCTTCTCATCAAATCAAACATGGCATACGAAAACGAGAATCAGCGGATGTCCGACGAAGAGGTTCTCGCACGTAAGTTAATTTTCTCTGACCTACAGCCCAATCTAAATCAGAGGCCTCTTTGAAGAAATTGCGACGTTCCTTGTTGCTGGCCACGAGACAACCGCCACGGCTACAACTTGGGCACTCTATGCGCTTACTAAACATCCAGAATGTCAGAAGAAGCTTCGTCGAGAGTTGCTTGACTCCGGACTTGGAGATGAGCCAAGTATGGCTGAGCTTGATCGACTACCCTACTTGGACAACGTTGTTCGCGAGACGATGCGCGTCCACCCTGCCGTTACTTCGACAGTCCGGCAGGTCACCCACGACGTGCAGATTCCCGTTTCAAAGAGTTTCAAAGATCGGTATGGAGTTGAGCGGACGTCTATCGGGTATGTATAGGTGGATTTCAGATGCTGAGTTGGTCTGAAGTAGCTGTACTAGGGTTCAGAAGGGCGATACTGTCTTCATTCCGATCCTTGTGATGAACCGTAACAAAGAGATCTGGGGTGAAGATGCGGAAGTGTTCCGGTAAGCGTGCTTTACATCCGAAGTTATTCAGGCTGATTGTTCGATTTAGCCCTGAACGATGGGATAATCTACCTGAGAATGTCAAAGATATTCCTAGCGTGTGGGATCATCTAATGAGGTGAGTTCTTCGTGATGATATACAGCCACGTACATACCTCAACTGGTTTCTTACAGCTTCATTTCTGGGCCTCATGCCTGCATCGGCTTCCGCTTTGCTATCATCGAGTAAGACTTACGGTTGAACGCCCAACTCTAGCTTGCTAAACTATCTTCCTTTCAGAATGAAGGCATTGCTCTACTCTCTTATTCGAGCCATTGAGTTTGAGATCGACCCCAAGATTGTAATTGAAGCTCAGGCATCGTACGTCTTTCCTCGCCGAGCTTTCCTCTAACCTGCTGACTGGATGTCGTAGTATTGTCACTCGCCCGCGCATCGCGTCGGAACCTGAGAAGGGGAACCAAATGCCTCTTATCTGCAAACCTGTACTTGCCATCTAAATAAGCGACCGAGACTAATCAATTTGCCCAGCCTTTCCTGTAATGTGATTTGTCCTGTATAATTCTTGTCCTATATCTAGCTTCAAGTACGCATTGCCGATAAACACGCTTAATCCAGCAATTTCGATTCTGTAAGCTAGCATTCTGAGGGATAGCTTTCTCTAAGAGGTTAACTTGAGAACAAGAGCCGTTCTAGCAGTTGGAAGTCTGTTTAATTTTCAACACCTATGATAGCTACGCTGGGTTAAACTTCCAGGACATTTTCATTCCAGCTGCGAACGGGCTATCAATCGCCTGGAGTGCGGCCTGAATCAGAACATAATTAGATCTAGCAAGTAGAGACAAACAAAGCTTGGCGCACGATTGGAGGGTAGATCATCAAAGGAGACTGGCCGAGCAGGACATCAGTTCCTTTCGCATGTATGCTATTTTTTAGACGGTGAATACCGCTTCGGCATATAAAATAATCAGAGTGCTTACTGAAACGTGTTATTGCCAGTATTCTCGCCCTCAGCGGTTACCAAGTTCCAGTATGCTGGCTCAGTACTTGAGTTCAATTGCATATTGGTGCTTGCCAGTTCACCCTCATATCCACAGTAGTGCCCGCTGTGAGGATTTCTCAATGTGTATGCCCCTTGTGCCTCGTCGTATTTGACTTCCCACTACGATACACGTTGAATATGTAAGATAATCTCCGTGAGTTGAAGCTATCTACCGTAGTGCTACCTTGTCCCGCTTCGTCAGGATGTTGAACTACAAGTCGACTACCGGGCTCAGGATTTTCGGTAGGGGCGAACTGAGCTAAGCCCGCGCCAGGCTGAGACATATTACCAGCGTCGATCGTGTAGATACCATCAGGGATGAGCTGAGACATGTTGAAGACTGTGAACTGATGGGAGAAGGGCGAGGCGCCGTATATAACCATGGCCGTCCATTAAAGACGTCATGCACAAGTACTTATGGCAGATCCAGTGAAGTCATTGGAGCCGGGCTGATCCGAATTGTTAGGCCTCGCGGCCAGATTCATTAAACCAAAACGAGATTTTGTCAGCATACAGCGTGAATAATGTTTCAGTCTGTAATCGAATCTATGCTAAATGATAAATTTAAATAAAAGCAACACACGCGAACGATAACATATGCACAAATGATAACTGAAGAAGCGATTGGGCTACAAATGAAAACACCATAAATCAAACATATATGCGCATGTCTACGACCGGAAAGAAACATTTTATCGTCGCCTGCGGAGAAAAGGGAACATCAAAGCTATCATAAATCCAAGAATGCATACTGCGATCCATCGGGCGTAAGCATATAAACTGATGCCGCTATCGCCGTCTGATGCAGCGCGCGGCTGCCACACGAGTCATAAAACCCCATTCTTGGTCGGTTCTTGCTTCACAGTGACGCTGGAAGATTTTGAATCAGCCGAGGCAGTAGAGTTGTTAGACTCTGACGCTTGAGTTAACGATGGACGAGCCGAGATGGGTGTTTCAAGCGTAGGGGAAGATGTAGGAGAGATGGATGGCGTTTGTTTCATGCTGGGAGGGGGGAACCACCGGGATAGCTCCTGTCGATACGTCTCGTCGTACAGCCAGCGGATGAGCATCGCCTCTAGCGCTTTCTGCTTAACCGGTTTTGAAAGGTAGTCCGACATGCCCACTGCGCCTGGTTTGAATATGAAGAAAGCGAAGAAATGTAAATGAGCTCACCGTTTAAGCATTTCTCTTTGTCCCCGCGGATTGCAGATGCAGTCATTGCAACAATTGGTACCGACCGCATCTCGACCGAATCCAACTGTCGAATACACATTGTTGCTTCATATCCATCCATCTCAGGCATCTGAAACCCGACTAAAATCAGCCTCTTCCTCAAACTCTTTCAAACGACACGTACCTGACAATCCATAAGCACCAAGTCGTACGTCCTCCGCTTCATCGCAGCCAATACTTCCTTCCCATTATCCACCGCCTCGGCATTAAAATTCATTTTGCGTAATGTTTTGAGCGCAATCTGCTGGTTAATTAGATTATCTTCGGCCACCAAAATCCAAATCCCTTCTCGTGGTCGTTGAAGAGACCCAGCCTGTCGGGGCGTCATGCCATTGGCGGTATTCGAACCAAGCAAGCTATTCCCATTCATAATATTCATCGATGAGATCGCACTACCGGGTCCGAGTGGGAGCGAAGTCACCGCGCCTGGCTCTGGCGGAGCCACAGGCGAGTCTGGACCATCCAGTGCTCCACCAACGGTAGACGCGGCGGCTTCGGGAGAAAGCGAGCGTCCAGACTCGAGCGCGTCATCAGGGGCTTTTTTGAAGGGAACAGAAAACCAAGCACATGTGCCGTGGCCTTCTTCAGAGTCGAGGCCGATGCGGCCGCCCATCAGCTCCACCAACTACGCAACGCGGTTAGATTATAATTGATTATAACGTGATGACGCTTACGTTTTTGCAGATTGTAAGACCGAGCCCGGTCCCGCCATACCGCCTTGCTGTCGACGAATCCGCCTGAGAGAATGGCTGGAATAGTCGCTTTCGGATGGAGTCCGCAATGCCAACACCTTCGTCTTCAACAGAAAACCGAACGCGAACAAAATCTGTGGATTCGGCTTCTTCGACAGCTCTCAGGGTGATGGAGCCATGGGACGTAAATTTAATGGAATTTGTGAGGAGATTGGTGAGGACCTGGCGGAGTCGACCTATGAAACGGGGTTAGCAGGACACGGAGTATATGCACGTAACGTACCAGGATCTCCCATTACACGGCCTGTGTACCCAAGATGCACCTCGTCTTTGAACGTAAGTCCCTAAGTGCCCACGGTTAACCCGGTATGACATCAACGGAAATGAGCCAACCTTTTTTGCCGTCGCAAATGACAACATCTTTTTCGTGTCTAGTATGACGACTCCCAACGAAAATGGCGAGTTGTCGATATCCAGCTTCCCCATCTCGACCTCTGTAAGAAGTAATAGTTAGATTAAATCATGGAGCGGCGCTTGCCACTCACTGGAGAAGTCAAGAATGTCGTTGATGACGCTTCGGAGCCGGGTTGATTACTATGATGTCAAAACACTGGAGAGTTGAAACATACGTCAAGAGCGCATCGGCCGATCGCTGAATATTCTCCGCGAATCCTCGCTGTTCCGGGTTCAAAGGCGTGTCGCATAATAGTTCGGAAAGTCCGATTACACCTGCAATCGGTGTCCTAACCCCGAATCTCTAAGAAAATAGGTAGCTATTGTGGATGGAGGAGACATACCGGATTTCGTGAGACATGTTGGCCAAGAACTGAGACTTGAGCCTGCTCGCCTCTTTGGCAGCCGTTTCAGATGCCAACAGTCGAGACCGTTCCGCAAACGACTCGCGTAATCGCACTTCGGCCAGTTTCCTGTTCTCCCGATCGGAACTTGTTTCCAATCGGTGCGCATTCTAAACGACTTACCGGTCGGTGATATCCTGTCTGTCGCGTTAGCAAGCGTAACCCGCACGCAAAACACATAGCTTACCATTGAAGCCCCAACAACACCTACAACCTCCCTCTCACCCTCCGGAAGCAATCCGTCATCCTCGGCACCAGCGGCTTCATTCCCATCCCACTCTTTCCTGAGTGGAGTATACTGCGTCCTGAACCATCGTCCTTCGATTTCCATCTCCTGCACAACCCGCTCGCCCGCAAAAGCCTTCTCGAGAGCATCCTGGATCAAATTTACATCCCAAGCTTCGTAGATAGATCGGCCGAGCATAGAGTTGTTGCGTCGCCGAGATCGGTTTGAAGGAACTTGGGACGATACTTCGGAGCGCGAGTGCACCGCTAGATCTGAGGACGAGTGGTCTGAACGAGACGAAGACGTAGATCCTTGAGGAGAGCCCATGAGCTTAAGCTGTCGGACACCAGGTCCTTCAGCTACCGTGATTTTCATATCTATTACCGAATCAATAGTACATCAGCCGGTATCAACAGGTCTTGATTGAGATATACCTCGATCCACAGCCCAGAGCGTAACAGCTGCATGGTTCAACGTAGACTGCAACCGTTCTTGCGCCCTTCTTGAACTCGCAAGCGCCTCGACGGTATCATGTATATCCGTGCACGTTCCGAGCCATTTAGTAATCTTTCCACGAGAGTCACGAACAGGCAAAGCACGACCGACCATCCATCGCCAAACACCATCCCGTCGACGACACCGATAGTTCGTCTCGTACATATCACCAGTACGAAGTGCATGCGACCACGCTCGAGCTAGAATGAAACTCTATGATGAGCCCCCCAAAAAATCTCTAACCACAAGCTGAAACTCACACGCCGCGGGCATGTCATCAGGGTGAAACAGTCCTTGCCACCCAAGTCCAGCCGAATTGTGTGGATCGGAGCCGGTATAATCATACCATCCCTTGTCTAGCACCAAGGAAACGGCCGAACACGAGGGAAACAGAGTTACAATGATGTCATAGAAGGTAAAACCGCGACGATGCCGAGACGGGTTAGATTCAAGCGCCGAAAGGGGATGAGCGATCAGCCGAAAGTGAACGGTGAGGGCGCCACCCCGGTGCCGCGTTACGTATAGCCAAGCACGTCATAGGTTATACGTGTCCCGGTGGCATTTGTTGACAGCAGAAGACCGGAGAGAGACGAAGGAAGAAATCGTCCGAATCATAGCCAACGAGTTCAATGTAGAAATAAATAAATAAAATATATAAGATATAAGATAGTGAGCTCATGGTTCGTAATGTTGTAAGTTTTACTCACTGTAATACGTATGGTAGCCATCCGGTCGTGTTGTCCAGACCAATTGAGGGAGGCAGTCACATATCTGCTCAAACTCTGCAAGCCCATTCATCAGCATATACAGACTTCAAGCTCAGAGAACCAGTACTCACGCATGTCACTTTCAACTCTCACACTCTCGACCCTCTCCCGCTCACACTCCGTTACATCCCGAATAGTCATCACCCCTCCTACGAGCTCACCTCGAGCATCTCGAACCGGACGAGCAGAGATTTCGAGAATAAGCCGCGTGCCCGCGCAGGGAACTGGTTCATCCTCCGGCTCAGAGGTCGGAAATACGATTTTGTTCGTCTGTGGGCTGGGAGTTCGAGAAGACGGCAAAGACGTAAACGTCTCAGCCGGAGAAGCACCATGTACAGTCGACCCGTCTCCATCTCCTGAGCTGGATTCAGGGCTGTTCTCTCCCTTGCTATCGGTGGTATCATCGTTCAAGCCCGCCGTACTCCCTCGGCGACCCTCTGGATATCCGTTAGATGACCCGTCCTGGCGAACTCCTCCACACTTGAATTGGTTGACTAGTTGTCCAAGGATCGCAGCTCGATAGAGTGGGTGTTGTGTGCGAGAAATGCGCTGAGAAAACGAGAGGTTGGTTAGCACCAAAGGTGCATCGAAAGGAGACGTTGAACCCGGGATAATCGTCAAAATAGGAGGCGGATTCGTAGACGTTCGAGTCTTCGGACGAAGGGGAGACGAGGGGAGATGTGTAAAGTAGGGATTAACGTTGTTGTCCTTTGTTGCTCCATCCAGTGGAGCCGATTCAGTCTCGCCCCCGCTATTGCCTTCTTTCCCAAAGAGTACCACACCTGGCTCCTCCCCTCGCAAGCCCAGTACGTCCACGCATTGCTGATTTCGTACTCCCACGGTCCCATCCGCCGAAAGGGCGAACACAGCCGTGTCAAGCGCGTCCATGACGCCATCCCGTAATACGTCCGCGACGGTATTTGGAGGAGGCGAGGGAGAACTAGCTAGTCGTGATCGTCGTGACGCTAATCGTACAGGATATGGCGTGGTCCTGGTGGGCGTTTCGGGAACAGGCGGCGCAGGCGTGTTGGTCAATAATGACGCCTGTGGGGGAGGCGCAAATGCGGAGGTGGAGAGTTCGGGATGGTTTGGGGGGTCCTTGCGTCGTATCGATCCCATAGTGGTCGCTTTTCGTCGGACGTCCCGCAGCGAAATCGTGTAAAAACATTCGTGGATCATTATTGTGCGAGGAGCAGGATGTGGGCTAGTGGGCGACTTGACTGAAGTGTACATCTTCCTCCAAATATCAGAACAATGATCTCCAGAAAAAGGGAGAAAAATAGCTTACCGGATCGTCGGTCGGATGCCAAGCTGCCACACTCATATCCACCCAAGTTCGCTCTGCCTTCAACCGTCGAATAACCACATCACCGCCTCCGGTCGCACTGCCAGCTCGCTGAGCCGCCTCGTTTAACGCTAGCATGAACCCTTGCCTCGACTCTCCCTCATCTACTGCCCAAAGGTGGTCTGTGCTCCTCCCCACCACATCTCCCGCGCTCACTCCAAATAATCGCTCTGCTGGTTTTGACATAACCCGAACATGTCGATTCGAGTCCAGAACAAACAGAGGATCTGGCGCGAACCGGAGTCCGCGCATCGCCTCGTGGAGGTCAAGCATTTGGTATGGTGGTGGTCGAGTGCAGAGAGAAAATACATGGACGTCATAATACAAATTCTAGGTGGTTCACGTGATGGCTCTTGGCTAAACGTGATGAGTCATTCTGCTGGTTTGGGGCATATCATTGATCGGAATGATCGTCGTGATTACCTTTTTCCGAAGTGTTCACGAAAGCTGACCACGCCTAGGCCTAGACTCGGTCGACTTTTAAATTCCCGGATTTTATTTTCAACATAAAATATGCGCACTTTCGTATGTAGCCCTCTACGCGCGTAATGACCCGCGCTCAGTTGAGCTACTTGATCGGGATAAACCCATCAATCGCTCGCAGAGGATCGTATCTGAATTGATTGAACAGTAGTTTAACACATTGAACCGCCGCCGCCTTGCCTGGCATCCGGAGATCAAGGGTGACATGTATGCGCTTCGCCTTACAACCAGACTTGTTAGAATGACAAACAAGTCTTATCATAACTCAATGCACGAATCACCTAATGGCAAACCCAGGTTCATAGGAAACACTCCATTCACTACCAAGAAAAGCTCTAGCGTAGAAAAGATCAAGAGTGCTTGCCTGTTTTTCCATCCGAGGGCCAGCCTTGATAGCTGGTTGCGACAAACCGAGTTCAGACTGGTATTACAATATACTGTTCGGGCAGACGTATCTGACAGGCTTACCTGGCATGGCGGGCATTATATCTGTCAAGCGGGACTTCCGGCTGACACTCGGCTCTACGCAGATCAAAAGAACTACTCATAGTTTTGTCACAGTGGCAGATGGTGTAAGATAGGCACCGGAAGGCCAAAACACAGACAGCGCATCCAATATAGCTTATTTTCGAAAGGTGGCATGGTGTTAGTCTGAATGTAGGTGGATCATTCAGGTGCTTAAGAGGCTCAGTACAATCCCCCAGTAGACTAATCACAGCCGAGCGAGGCTATATGCGGATGATCTCACCAGTACTAAATAGAAGATTTGGCATAGATACGAGTCTGATGAAGCAGCTTCCTATCACCTCGCACGAAAGTCTGAAACATTCGAAAAGTTACGCCGACGTTTTATTTATTTGTTTAGTGACGTCAGGTGGCGCACACGTGACCATTCAACCTCTCGCTTTTCGCCTCGAGAGCCGACCATCTGCGCACCATCACACCCCATAGATCGGTCCAAAGTTTTTTGTCCGCCTCCATATTACAACTTCTATAGCACTATGTTATCCGACTCAGAGAGCGACACGGAAATGGGCTCTAGGGGCGAAGTTCAACCTTCACCAATTCGGCCCAAGCGAATAAAGGTAAGTCGAGCATGGGAAGACTGGGAATCTCTCCTGGTTGTGGAAAAAGCCCGTCAACACAGACCGTGGGAGGCCAAGGAGCTGGATGGTGGGAAATGTGGGACGTGGAACCATATTGCGCTTGAGTTGCATGACGAGCATGAAGGCTTCAACCGGTCAGGCATGGCCTGTCAAACTCGGCTTAATAGAATGCTGCGTCACTGCAAGGTAAGCTAGGTACCTCAATGAAATATACCAGCTACTGACAAAAATTTAAGGCATATCCTTCTGTAGAAAGTAGTATTAACGAACTCGTAGAAGATATCCAATATTTAAGGGTATGGTAGACTAGCTTTCTACCTATCATATGATTAAGACTTATCAATGAGGGGTCTTAGGGGCAGCGTTTCAAGATCGTAAGAAGTCCCGTGCCACAGGAGGAGCAGTCTGAAGGGATACAGATTGAACGGTGAGTATTGATTGACAGTAATTGAACTGTATCTGACCTTCCGTAGACAACAAAAGCGACCCCCACCCTCCTCAAATCCGAGCCTGAATTCTGCAAGTATGCTACAGCGGAAGCGTGCACGAAACAGCTCCGAAGCCGAGAGCCTCGATGAAGCCTTGGCTACCTTGGAAGCCAAAGAAGAGGCCCATGATAGAAAGTTCGAAGACACGCGAGAGGAAAAACGAGAACGGCATAAGGAGATTATTGAGAAACTTGATGGAGTTGCTGATGCAATTGAAAGGTTGGCGGATGTTATATCTGAGGATAGTCGAGATACACGGACCCTTCTTGAGGTTGTCGACAAGCGTGTCAAACGCCGAAATGCCAGCCAAGCCTGATGTTTATATATGTATGGATATATTATGCGTTGGGCGGCGGAGCCGCAGGTTAGGGGCCAGATCACGTGTATTTCCGTCTGTATATAGTCTGCTTATATGCATCCGGTTCTGGGGGATTCCTCCCCCAACCATGTTCTCTAGTTCATCGTAGTCGCGTGGTCGCGACGCTCTCGACCTCGCGCATCATTATGTGCCCATAGTGCCTTTTTTGATCATGCTTTTCTCCACCGTTGTTTTGGCAGCTGAGTGCAAAAACCGCCAATATTTGCTCTCAACATCCCCATACGTCTGGGTCATAACCATACAGCACAGTCGAACTCAGATGGGCATTATTCCGCTCAGATACCTGGTCCATCTGACAGGCTTGCCCGTCTGGCGGATGACAGAACTATAAAGCAAGACTTCTATTTCGTACTGGGCTCAATAGAAAGCAGAGCTGCTGCGTGTGCGGTTTCGCAGCGGAGACCGTCACCGGATGACTGTAATGAATATTGTGAAACTCGCGCTGAAAAGTCCGAAAGTGAGGGGAATCGTTCAGAGTTTCTGAGATATGTTCCTCGCTTGGTCGTTGTCTTTGAGATATTTGATATCCAAAAGCTGGTCATCTTCTAAAGGGTTCGCATGAAATTGGGCTGAATGTCGCTTCCTTAGACCTAGTGCAACATCCGGGAGCTTATCAAGCTGAGAAATACAGCTCTTTACGTGTTTTTCATTATACCATGATAGGGAGAGGCTGTATGCGTGCAGTATGAATGAACGAATATTAGAGAGAATGACATACGTACAACGTTTGATGCTACAAACCGTTCACATCGTATAGAGTTTTAAACCACTTGAGAGATCGCGCTTGGACTCTGGTATATGGTTAGTCGATTGTGGCTTAGCCGCAGTAGGTTTATCGCAAACTTAGCTGCTGACAGATGATAGATAAGACGGGCGTGTTCGTAATATATTTGTGCCTCATTCGCGGTCTTCACGCAGATGGCTGTGACGAATACTATGAATTCAAGTCTATCCAACATGGACAAGGAGTTGAGATCAAAGTGAAGCCCGGGGAGTTCTGATTAAACCTCGGACCTCACACGGAACTAGAGATGGCGGAAGTGGGTCGTGAGTCCCGTGCCTCACTCGACAGCCTGGTTCAGTCTAGCTGCATCTAGCCGGTGCTCGATTCACGAGACTAGACTATGTATGCGCAAGCTACGTCGAAAGGAGTAATTTGTTTACTATCTAGCTCGTCGTGTGGCGTATTTTTGACCAGTGCTAGCATCTGTCGGGATTGAAACTATGAGCGAAGAGGGTGGGGCAGCGCTCGGAGCATAAAGGATATCGTGCTTGCTGAGCTATAAATTGACAGCAGTCAACTAAATATACCTTCGCATTAACGCACCTCCGTCACCATATTTTCATTTCAGCTCGCAGTATTCTCCGTATGACTTCGTCACCCACGCCTCCACTCAGGAAAAACGGACGACGGGCAAATGCTAATCGAGTTGGCATTGTGGCCATGTCGGATATAGAGGCTTGGTCGTACTCAAACCAACAGATATTAGGTAATTTCTGCTGAACAACAATATAATACTCGCTAAATCCCATATTATTTGTCACAGATGCTACTCTTCCGACGTGGAGGTCGCCGGTGTATGCACATTATAATGTCAGCATCGAGCGGCATACACAGTCGATTACAAATCCGGATGGGTCAATCGACCCAGATGCTCCGGATTATATGGACTTCAAGTTTATTTGCAAGACAAACCCGAACCACCCAGCGGTCTATCGTCGCCGTGTAGATACTGGGCGAGGGACGGGAAATCTTATTTCGTCGATGGAGACGTGTCATAAACATGCTCTACCTCCCGTACACCCAAATGCACCAGCAGAACCTCTCTTTGATGAAAAGGCTCGCCAGCACAGACCTGGAGAGTCTAATAGGCTAGCTGAGGAGCAGTGTGCAGTCTGGGCCCGAATTGTGACGGAACTCCGGGACAAAGATAAGGATTTCAACCGGTTTTGGCTTTCCTCTCAAACTCGTTTTGACAAGATGATGCTCAACTGTGATGTATGTTGGATGACTCAAGCAGTCATATCAGCTACTGACGACATCTTAAGGCAGCTTCTTGTTTGGAGGACCGTTTTGGCGAAACCACAGAAGAGGGCCAACATATCAAGGTATAGTAGATGGAATTCATACTCAGCGTGTGATTGAAGCATATCTTTGGCGGCAGGAGTCTCGGAAGCAGCATGTCACCGCCGCACAAACCCCACCTACGAGTATGCCAGCTGACCAAACGGTAGGGCAGAGGCTTCGACTTGACGCGTTAAGTGGTTCTGTGACATGGGCAGAACCGTCTGAAGAGGTACAGATTGAACAGTGAGTACAGATTCATGGCAACCGAGCTATACTTGACATTCTATAGCCAAAGGAAGCGACCTCCGCCCTCCTCCAATCCAAATTCAAATTCAGCGAGTACGGTACAGCGGAAGCGCGCACGAAACAGTTCCGAAGCCGAAAGTCTCAATGAGGCCTCGACCACCTTGGAGGCCGAGGAAGAGACCTTTGATAACGAGTTGGATATTACGAGAGAGGAAGAACGAGAACGGCATTGTGAGATTACTGAGGGACTTCGTGGAATTGCG
This sequence comes from Ceratobasidium sp. 395, assembly GCA_019616345.1. Taxonomy (NCBI): domain Eukaryota; kingdom Fungi; phylum Basidiomycota; class Agaricomycetes; order Cantharellales; family Ceratobasidiaceae; genus Ceratobasidium; species Ceratobasidium sp. 395. The sequence continues at coordinate 16,301 of WSTH01000528.1, forward strand.
AATGCAATCGACAAGTTAGCGGACGTTATATCCAGGGGTAGGCAAGATACGCGGACCCTTCTTAAAGTTATTGATAAGCTTGTCACACGACAAGATACTGACTAAAACTGCTGTTTGTATATACATAGATATGGATGTACTGTTGTATGTTATATGTTCATAGTACGATTTCTAACTATGCTTACATCTGCCATTGCTTTGGCATCAAACTCCCTCATATCAGCTGTTGACTGCTCGTTGAGCTCTGTTCAGTCCAACACATTAGCAGTTCTGTCAGTTTCGGACCGAGTGTTCTCATGTTAGGAGCTAGTACGCCGCCAGAATCTAGTAACTTGGCACAATTAAATCACCAAAACGATTTCAGCCAGTCTTCCTGTATAATGCTACCAATGTTTATTTTCATGGTCGCATCTTTTTTGCACCGTCCTGAGCACCGCTCGCATAACTTATAGATGCAGACTTACGTGTTTCGCACTATTTCGTATGAAGGCCTAGTGGTGAAACTTTCATATCAATCAAGCCGGTAGGGGCTGAAGTCAGATTTAAATGGTCCCGTGTGCGCATCTTCTCTAATTTAGCTGCAGTACATATAGTTTATAATACCTATCTTATTCATAGGTTACTACAATACCTCGATGTGTCTAATGAGTTACCGACCTGTTGCATGCACGCGGTATCACGTGACGCCGCGTGGCCAGCTTATCGATGCTTGGCTTCGACTTTCGCAATCGCTCTTGGTTCTTGGGTGAATGAGATCTAGCTCCTGGGCGCGAATCACCTACTGCCAAGAGCCCGAAGAGAGCTCCAAGCATTTCATCCAGTTGGCCAATATCTCTCATGATTAAGCGAGTCGCGAGTCGCGAGCCGCGCCATCCGCGTACCGCACAAGTCACTCATATACATAAACTCAAAGAATCCAAATGTTGGCAGAAATCTCGCGGCGCATGCCCCCACCCGTCCTACCGCAATACTGTCTTAAACACGTTATGATGACTCTCGAGACGATCCACGCAACGATTTACCACATCCAGTACAAAGTTCCCCGCCTACGTCCAGACACTCGACCAGTTCAACCAATCGGAGCGTTCAACGCATCCGACTAGCTTATGCACGCGCTATTCACACTTGGTGGGAGCTGTAGAAACCTCGGATAAGGTTGCAGGAGGACTCATCCTCATGACGTAGTGACGTACTATAAATACTCCACCCCCTTACCTCTTGATCGAACGCTACACTACGACTCGAAGATGCCTCTTCCCAGCGGTGTATACAGGCTTTCAGATGCTAGTGATAATAGGATGCTCTCATTGGCGGGAGTAAGACCTGGAACGGGGGCGGGAACCCAATTGGTGATGTTGACCGAAGAGGAAGGCACGGCCGAGGGGTTCAATGTGCGTCATCGAGTGGTTGTATGCGCATCCTCTGATCGCTCTTTCTTTTGACAGTGGAGACTTCAGTATGATCCAGTACAGAATGCGTACTCGCTTCAGCATGCGACGAATGGGATGTACGTTTCGTTTGAGGGGACCGCGATCGAGAACGCGCACCTTGGTGCACACCCAAAACCAAAGTTCTTTGAGTTACAGCCAGAAGGCGAGGGATTTTACAAGTAAGCACCATGTTCATAGTTGACGGTTTGCTAAATACCGAGTTGTGTTTTATAGGATAAGCTTGAAGGGAACCAACTTTGTTGCGGGTACCTCGCCTTGTATAATGTACCCACCGATGGTAAGCAACGACTGGGTCTATTTCCTACCATATTCCATTATTTCCTCATGCATCTGATTTATGTAGATCGCATTACTTAGTGACGCACACGCTGGGCTAGTTTGGAAGTTGAAGCAGTTATAGATAAACAGACACATGTATAACTGTTGATTACTATGGAATTCCTGTAATAAGATCATCCCGACATGAGGTTTAGCCTCGATTCGACAATAAACTCTTGATCATGGGGAAAATAGCCTCGCTCACTATCCCTTCAAGCGTTGACATTCGGTCAAGCAGCAGCCTCACCATTCATAACTAACATTTTCGTACAGCATCATACATAACCCAGTCATAAGTCTGTTATATCAGTCATGAACGTGCAGCGTTTTATACCACACGTCCGCACCGTTCACCTCAAGTTCACGTTTTCTGAAACTCATCTTATCCTCCAGATTTTCTACACACATAGACCCTTCGTGCGAAGCCCACCCCACCAAATACTCCCCTCTCACTGATTTTCAACAACCTCACACCCCGCATCCCGCGTCCTAACTCTCACGAACCTCTCCACATCCCAGCCCCCAACTCACCATACTCCCAAGCACACCACCAACACTCATCCAAAGCTGCAACACCCTCACTCCAGTCCGCGCCCGCGCTCGTTTTTTACTACCCACAGCGATGAATCCGAGGGACGGCGTGTACCCGTAGTTGAGTGCGAAGAGGAAGAGAAGTACTAGAAATCTGGTATCGCCGAGTGATGGGATTTTTGTGGTGGGGAGGGAGGTGGTGGTGATGTTGGATGATCCAGTTATAGGAAGAGATGCCGGGTGGGAGAAGTTGCAAAGTGGGAAGAGAGGAATAAGAGGTGTTTGCAACAGACAATGGGTGAGGTGTGGTTGAGGGTATTGATCTCTTGGGAAGCGAAAATAGAAGTCGGCCAGCCAGATCTCCGAGGTCAAACGCCAGAAACCGGAACGTATCAAACATAAGTGGGGACCGCGATACACTTGAAGTCGGCACGACGCTTGTAATGACCACCGGATACACGGCCTAAAAACCCTAAAGATAAAACTCGGCCGAACATGGAACCAAAAATCCGACTCACGTGTAAGACCAAACACCCAACACTGCACCATGTTATACCCTATATTTCGCTTGGTCGTAGCCCATACACCCTCGCCTTATGCTAGTACCATCCTCAGCTCCGCCTGTACGAGCCAATCGCTTGCCGCGCGTGTAAACTTGGTTCAAGGTTTGAAGTTGGTGGTAAGGACTTCGATGGAGCGGATGGAAGAATGATAAGCTGCGAGAGCGAAGAGACACCCGTCGATGGACAACGCCGACGCGAGGATTATGCTCGATTGTTTCGTGGTGGACCCTTCGGCGCTCGAAATGCAAGCAAAGACACGTGCTCCAGCGCTGATGACCGCCTAACAAGGGCTGTTCCCGCAAAGTGCGCCATGATAGCTTCGGGGCCGAATGTGGTCGCAACCGCGATTGTCGGAGTCTGGAAGAACGCACTCGAGCATGCGAGGATGGTTGATCCTGTGAGCATGGCAACAAGGTGGCTAGTCGGAGAGACAGACTGCAGAGAGGCGATAGCGAGGACGAAAAAGGCACTTACTGAGGGACATATGGTGAGTGTTATGGTCGGAGTTGATCAAAGCTGCGAGGTCAAGATTTGAGTATTAACGCAAGAAATAAGGGTAGATTTTGACGGACCTTATCGGCCAGCCATGTGGCAGCAGACAGAGCGATGAGTCCAGATGCGTCGTAGCTCATGGCGAGCTCTGTATATCCATAAGGTACGGGAGACCAGCTACTAGAGCCACTGCACGCAGACTGCGGAGCCAAAGAGTTAGGCCTCGTCGCTTTTACGTAAGCGACGTTATCTTCTGGCCAGCACAGTAGATATCTTAGTCAAAACCTTTTTGTTCATAGATGCACTTTCGAGTCCATATGAGCGCGTGCGTGAAGTAAGACAGCGCAGAATTTAGTGTGAGGTGTTGGTTCTCACTGCTCAGACTGGTGGTGGTACTTGTTTTTCTCGTTACCGGAAACTGTAACGCTATCACGTATAGGCGCCTCAGCTTACATTATCATGTATTGTGCTGCTGGCGCTTACTGATCTTAGCTTGTTCCTTTCTGTTTCTTCCTTCACAATGTTGCATCCTAGAAAGGAGTTACAGTGCGTCTTGACTGGAAGCTTCATTTGGTTCCCCTAACTATTCTGTTGCCTCTAAAATCTGGAATACGTGTATTCTCGGAACTTTGTGCCCTCTACAATGGAAGTTGCAGAGTTCCTCCGAGTCCACCAAACCAGACCGCTCTAATTTCGTGAACTCCAGACTTCGAGTCTCCGGTGTATCACTCGCTTCAGAATTTAGCAGCTTGCCAGGTCATCCCGGCACCGGTGATAATGAGACAGAATCTATTTATGTGTTCTGTTTTGTGCGTGCGTTTCCCTGTGTGGTCGTGATCAATAGAACCCACCACAACGAAAGGACCGAGAACGACTACTCACCAAGTGAAATAAGACTAAAGAAAATGGTGGGACTCAAGGTTACTCGACTGAACAAAAAGGATGAGGGCGTGATCGCGATTTATCGCTCGAAACCCCGCCAGGCAAGAACTTTTACAAACCGCTGTAATGTCGCGGCCAGGTTACCTAAGAGCCCAATCTGACACTATAAGTTAATAGATGCGCCTCATTCGCATCATACCACACCTCAGCATGGTCCGGAGCAATACGATGAACATCAAGATTCGACCGTCAACAATATCTACATTTGATGGAGCCAGAACCGAGAATGGGATTGTGTCGATACTGGATATCAGAGGTTGGCTGATGTTTGAGCACTACTGGGCATGTAGAGGCTCGACCGTGGAGATAGTTGATCCGAATGCTGTGAACAACAGGTGGCAAAAATAAAGTACCAATAAGGCATGTGAGAACACTAAGCGCTGAAACAGACAAACTTGGTAGCACGAATAACGTTTCTTCACCGAATACAGATCATGCTCGGGCTAATGGTTCGCCAATCGATGCACCTGTTCCACTAGCACAATGTAGGAGGGGCCCAGGTTCAGTGGATGTAAAGGCAGTGTTACGCCAATGCTCCCGGAGAAACCCATTAGTCGTATTCTCTGCCATTCAGTTTGGTTATGGGAGTAGGTATCGCTGTCTAAGATAGGTCTCTACTTGTTTTAAGTCTGTAATGGCTGTACTCATACTTAGTGCTAGGTGTCCCGACTGTGGCCTGCACCGGAAATGTATGGCGTTCATTCTGTAAAAAAATTCATAATCCCACATCCACAAATTTTGCGTGCCACAATGCCACACTATATAATTTGTGGCATTGTGGTGATTCGAAAATGTGGCATTAGTGTTTTGGCTCGTGATTGTGCGTGAGTCTTGAATGCTATTTGTGGCGAGCGTTGAATGTGGCAATGTGGCAGTACCAAGCCACATTCCCACATTCCCACATTTCCACCCATAAGCGCAACCTTTCAGTCAGCGCGTCTAAGCACCTACTGAGCTGGGCGCCGTTGCTCGCATAACGTTTGTCGCGCCCTGTCAGCCGGTTTAGGCGCCGGCAAGGCTGGGGAACGCAAGCACCGCCGAGGCGGCATGACCGTGGCCGGATATCCCGAACGGTGAGTGTGACTCACGGGTCAAGAGGGCTCGTCCAAGCAAGCCAACCGGGCATGCTAAAAGGGGTGGCGGGTGGAGAGAACAAGCGACGCGCGACGTAGGGCGTTGACCCGACATGACCTTGGTCAAGTACAAGTCGAACGCGGCGCTACGCGCGCTGCGTGACTGGCGCGGCGCGCCGGCGCCTTCCCTGCTCCATACTCCACATGCGGCTCCGCTGCATGTGCTCACAGTTGGGTACAACTTGGAAGTACTGGGCCATCCAAAATAAGTGCATATATGCGCCTTGTTTGTACTCTATGTACATACATACATCTTTTGTATTGGGCGTCTAATCTAAGCTCTGACTCTCTAAAATAGCTCAGTGTGGACTTGTGGACTTGTGGGATTGTGGGATTGTGGAAGTGTGGACTTGTGGAATTGTGGAAATGTGGGCCACATTTACTAAACTTGGGGCCACACCCACATTAACACAAGCCCACAATTCCACAAACCTGAATCATAATTCTCATCCCACACTAGGTTTGTGGACTGAAAAATACAAGTGTGGCCGACATTTCAGCCCACATTGCCACATTGCCACATCCACATTTGCTCATAGTAAATCTCATAGTAAATCGCTTGAATGTGTGTGCAGCTATTTTTTTTACAAAATGAACGCCATAGAAATGGGATGTATAACAGGTCTACTATGTGCTCTACTTTCCTCATCCTGTCAACACGAGCAAACTGCGATCACCTTGTGGTCGAGAAGGCGGACAAAAGGTGACTGGGCTGCGATCTGGA
>WSTH01000529.1:0-22453 GCA_019616345.1 Ceratobasidium sp. 395
GCAACGCCGTGAGCTAGCACAGCGAGAGAAATAACAGCGGCCGTAGCAGACTTCATAGTAGTAGCCTTGAGTAGGGGAAATGCACAAGACCGATGTTGAAAGTCCTAGCGCCAGCCGCGCTTTTAACCTCCCCCAATTTTCGCTTGGAGACGTTCCTGCAAGAATAAATATTCATTACGCCGAAGGATGCCACTCGTGACTAGTTTTAGGAGCCAAAAAGCACCGCGCGAAGGTTGCCGCTTGGCCATCTTCTACACACTACGAGGGCGACCGGCGAATTCTCTACTTCCTTGAGCCACCAGTCTACGCATCAGTGTACCTCGACGAGTCAGACGACATCAATCTCGACTCCTCAATAAAACCAAAAGTGGTACCAGCTAAGCGATCGACCCGATAAAACTGCGAGGTCTTGGCCGGGTGCATATCCAGTTCTAGGTTATGCTCCGCTTGCTTGCGATGCACGCTGTGGATCTAACGAATGGAAGACTCAGCACGAAGTGTGAACTCGGACTGAGTGCAAGAAGGAAGGATACGCGAGTATATATATCGAAGTAGAAATTCCCTAATGGGCAGAGAGAACGAATGACCAAGCGGCGCATTCTTAAACGGGACGCAAGCTCCTCCCAGAAAACGCTTGTCCGAAACAAGCACGTGACAAACTTCCTTGGGAAACCGAAAAGCTTATAGTTAGCAGCTCAGCGCTAGCTTAGCTAATTGAAAGCTCGGGAGGACCGGGAACCAAGTTAGCCGGTGCTTCTACCCCATTCCAGCGCTCGTCAGCGCTCGCTTGGGGGGGGGGGGGGGGGAGTCTGACTCCTGGCTCTCCCGGGCTGGTGAGTGCTCCCGAGCGCTAGCTAGCTTCTCGGCTTTTTGCTGAGTATTCTGTCCGGCTCATTTTTAGGCCTCAAGATATGGGCCAATTATGAGGGTGACCTTGCGGGCACGACTCCGGATCAAATAGGAAGCTCATTGAGCGCTCTCTAGAGGGAGAGGGGGTTGTCTCACATACTCACCGATGTCTTAGGCGCTCGCAGGGAGATTTTGTGTTTGCAGACGCAGTATGCCACCAACAGTGCCCTATACTCGGGGGGGGGGGGGGTTATTTATCGTTTGACCTGTTTGTGCTAGCTCAAAGGTCGTATCGAGCGTGAACTTAATATAGAAAGGTACTATCCCCGATCACACATCAGATCAAGTTCTGCTTACGGAACCGCTGACATTAGTATTAAAAGTTCCGTAGGTAAATCGAAGAGAGCTCTGTTATTGCCCTTGACCACCACAGCTCCATGAGCGATCCTAGCTACCTTGCTATGAGCTTGCCAGCCACTCTGGCTTTGGCTTTCGGCATATACTTGCTTTGGCGTAACAGTGCTAAGCATCTTTACCCTCTTCCCCCGAGCCCAACATCCTGGCCGCTTATTGGCAATATGCTATCTGTGCCAACTAAAGACGAACACCTTGGATTCTTGGAACTCAGCAAGCAGCTTGGTAGTAAGTTCTTGTATAGGCTGTAAATTAAAGCGAACAAGGCTATTCAACGGGCTTGTATCATAGGCAATATCTTTTGGTTGAGCACTTTCGGGACTAATATGGTCGTATTGAACTCATATGAGGATGCCTACAATCTTCTCGAGAAGCGGTCTAGCACGTATTCTGATCGTGTGTGTCCCACGATGCTGAAGGAGCCGTCTCTGTAAGCCCGCCAAATACTAAGCGAGCGCATGGTTGACGCTAATGACGCAATAGAATGTACTGGGCTGATTTTACGCTTTTCCAAGGGTACAACGATAAGTGGAGAATGGATCGTCGAATGATGCACACCTGGCTCAACAAGAAAGCAGCTGAAGACTTTCAGCCGGCTCAACAAGTTCAAGCCCGGCTTTTACTTCAGCGTTTGCTATCGATCGCAACGCACTTGAGTACATCAGTTGAGCTAGATGTTGAGCTCTTTCGGTAAGAACTATTTACGCCGTAGTGGCTCGCAAAACTGAATATAGTTCCTAGGACCTCGGCCGCAACATTGATGGACTCGATTTACGGATACAATCTACAGTCTTCCAGTGATCCGTTTGTCTATGATATCAAGAAAGCAACAGATAACGGCACAAAGGCCGCCACGTTCTCCAGTTAGTACAAACCTTATCAGACTCACATATGATAGCCCCTATTCAAACTATGGCCCCTCGTAGACTTCTTAGTCAATCTATTTCCCGCATTAATGTACGTTCCTGAATGGCTGCCAGGAACGACTTGGAAGCGCACTGCTCGCGAATGGAGGCAGCAGAAGGATCAAGCCGTTGATACCGCATACAATTGGACGAAAGCGCAGATTGTAAGCTTCTTATACCGCGCAAGGTCTCATCATATTACGTTCAGTGCTGATACAATTTCTCAGGCAAATGGGACGAACAAGCCGTCAATGATTGCATCGTGGCTAGAGAATGCAGAAAAACTTGGGTCAGATACGAGCGAAATCGACTATCAAGTCAACAATGTGGCCATAACTCTACTTGCTGGTAAGTCGGCTGATTTCGCTTGTACGTGGTCTCTGATAGTAATCACAACTGCACCATAACTAGGCGGAACGGATACGGCAAGTATCAGTTGGCGAACGAGTGACCACCGAGGTTCTAACATAGGTCTTTCAGACGACAAAAACCCTTTTGGTCTTTATTATGGCAATGATATTGCATCCAGAGGCTCAGCTGAAAGCTCAGAAGGAGATCGACGATGTAGTTGGCTCGACTCGATTGCCGGTCATGGAGGATCAGCCAAAGCTTCAGTACGTCGAACGACTTTTGCAAGAAGTTATGAGGTGGTGTCCACTTTTACCAAACGGTAGGCCGAGCCGCTCGATGTAGTAGAAGATGGAGCATCAACTGATTCACACTGTCTCGTAGGCTTTCCGCACGCTTGCTTTCAGGATGATGTCTATAAAGGCTATAGGATCCCAAAAGGGACCATAGTGTAAGTAGAGGTTCCGTACACCTTTATATCCGTGATATGTTTCGTGATCAATTCCTGCACACCTACAGTATACCAAACGTTTGGTGAGTTAGCATCATGCTTGTATCTCCTAGAAGAACTACCTAATTGCTTCCAACGAAGGGCCATGACTCGGGACGTAGATACATATCCAAACCCAGAAACATTTAACCCAGACAGGTTCCTTGATCCAAGCGTTCCACCGGCTCCGGCGTTTGGTTTTGGTCGACGGTATGTGGAGCTCATACATCGATTGCGCCAACCTGAAGACTTATGAGCCTCACCGCCAGAATTTGCCCCGGGATGCATTTTGCGAATGCGACGCTATTCATTGTGGTTTCGTCCATACTCGCAACGTTCGACATTTATCCGGCAAAAGATGAGCAGGGAAACCCCATTTTGCCGTCAATTTCAGAAAACAAAGGTGGCTTAAACTAGTGAGTACCAGGGTGAACAAAGAGTCGATAAATGGTCTGATGATTGTTCGCATGCATCTAGCGACCCGAAACCATTCAAGCTAACGCTCGTGCCCCGCTTACCCGTACACGAGGATCTTATACGTGCCTGGGTCTAAGTATATGCGTCTGAAATTATAGCTAAATCTGTAGTTTGTAATGGAATAAGCCGCAAAGGAAAACTGAATGAAACTAGTTGGAAACGGAATGATTGTTGCACTGAACGAATACCAGCCGATGAGAACAAAAGTTTGACCGTCGGGTGAATTTGAGTCTAGGCTTAAAGGTTTATTATAGTGTCTGGCTGGACTATGTTACCGGGGAATTGACGTGTTTGAATGAAAATGAACTTTTGGTAGTAATATTTGCTCTCTCTCATCTGGTTAGTGTCGTCAGCTGGGTCGCGCTTAAACAACTCCCATTATATCTCCATAGTACAAACTCCTACTGTGTGTAACTTCTTCCAGAGATCGGGTGACTTGGAAGGCTCGAACGACCAGGAGCAGCGCAAATTAGGGTCATGTTTCTGCCGCGGTAATCACGTGCACGGCTTTATTCCCTGGATGAGGGGCTTTGATGGCAACTCGACCTCGGGTTGTCTCCCTCACCTCGCGACGACTGCAGCCTCATAATATGGGAAGTTATGTATCGCCATCAAACTATGTTAGATCGACATATTATTGATTCTGGTTAATGATGAATCGTCGCTTAGTGATCAATAGTCTTGCCCGGCCCTCAAGCATAGTATAAAACGAGAGTGATTTGATCGTTTGCTGCTGGGGCTCCTTTTCCTTTCTGCGTTGCGTCACCGAGACAGGTTCTCGAGTATTATTGCCCCCCAAATCTGTGATTTTGTCTGTCTTTCTATTGGCATTAGGCTTGAACATTCATTTGTCCACCTTCTCTTTCCTCACACGTCATTCGGATACATCTCGTGGACTAGTCATGCTGAAGCTTTACATCCTTATCGCTATTATTTTCTGTCTCGCCTCAAGCTATGCCGCTTTACCTACGCTCCGCAGGCGGGAAGTGCCGCAGGGTAATTAACTCGTGCCATCTCTCTAAGTCGTGTCTTACGTCTAACCGTTGTGATAGAGCACTCTCACGAACCTATCATCCTATTGTGCGATCGAGCACTGAAAGTCAACAATCCCGAGGGAATACTCGATGCCATATTTGGACTTTTGGATAGCGACGGCGCGTCTATTGGCAGAGGCACCATCACGGTACGAGCGACGACTTACTCGATGTCCTGTCGGATGTTTGCGCTAAAGGATTTCCTCCTAAAGGACTCGGAATGCGTGCAAGCCGCGACTGCCGATCGAGCATTCACGAATGCCAAAGCCTTGAACGACATTCCTGCAATGACCGCGGCCCTCCAATATCGCACTTTAGAGCGAAATACTAATAAAGTCGGCGCGAGGTCCCCAAACTGCACGTCGTTCAAGCCCGTAAACCCGGAAATTGCCGCACTTTCCCAACATCAAGACCCGGCGGCAATTGGTGCCGCGGTAGGGAACAAAGTGGTCGTGCTCGAGCTCGCGAGACAGATTAAAGCCATTGGAGGTAATCCTCAAGACGCGCTCAAGACTGGAACGTTCAAGGCTGGCGATCCTAACGACCCGACTGCCAAAGGGAATTCTTGCAAGTGAGTTGCGCGCAGAATTAAATCATTAATATCCGTTATTGATACTTTTCTTAGTGACAAAGATGATCCAGCGGGGTGTATCTTCTCCAAGTCCTTAATGGTCCAGGATGTGACTCCAGAAGAGATCAACGCTGCAGTTGGTGCACCATTAGATGGTGGAAATACAGGCACTCCAATCCCAGACGGTGGAAATACAAGCACTCTAATCCCAGATGGTAACACTGACTGTTTCACAGTCCAAGTGGTTATGACGGTCACTGATTCGCCTGCACCTACCCCCGCCGCGTGAGGGTAGCGCCGATCTCCAACTCTTCCCTGTTGTAGTAGTTCCACTGCTCTGTAATTTTGACAGCTAAAATGAAGAGGTCGTGCATTAATCAACTTGACGTCGACAACTTGAGAATTAACTAGCGTAATCTTCTTAAGTTTTTAAACTGCCCTTCACTATCTGAAATCACTGTTATCCGAACGTATCAAATCTATCTTCAAAGACATAGGTACATGCCGATTTCTCTGCGATAAAATGAGACATTTTCAGGAAATGTGAATCGACTTTGACAAAAGTTGAGATTCAATGAAACCATGAAAGGGTTTATTGCTCGTGGCTGTTACATAAAAGTTGTGTGTATCACGTGACACAACTCTGCCGCACGGAACATTGGTAGGCACACCTGAAGAGCGTTCATTATAAAGATCTCAAGTTGTTGAGGAGAATCAAGGACGCAGCATTATAGGTACTATCAGGGCGGCTGGGGGGGGAGAAAGGTAATCTTCAAGCTAGCGAATAAAGCCGGAAGTTGAAATCCCAGCGCGATCGAGGATCCTGAGCCAAGTTGTAGGACCTAGATCGTAACGCATATAGTCAGGCATTCCAAGTGCTCAGATCTCAGGCTCTCTCGTCCAGTAAAATTCTGCAACCCCGGCCAATCCGAGCTTGAGCTCCGCCGGTGAGCACCTGGATAGCCGTCAAATCTTTCTGGCAGCAAAAACGAGCCAACCGGCCAAAATCACCAGCTCAAGGAGTATCCCTGGTCCAGCCTGCTTGCCGGAGCGTTGATCCTCCGAAAAAAGGAATAAGTCAAATAATTTCCCGTACCCAATCGGCAATCGAATGTTTAATACAGGGTTCCTTTTTCAACCCCTCCCGAGCGAGCTGTTGGTTAGGATCAACGGCGAGGAGAGCCTTTCGAGTTGAGCGACGAGACCTTAGTCGGTGCCTACTGGTAAATCCTTCTCCTCGCCACACACCTGACCCTGCCGCGAACAATCGGAGCTTCAACGATTTTATGAGCCGGAACAAAAGCTAACAGCCGATAGTACGACTGCTGTCACTATTGTACAAAGGTGTTTATCACTATCTCCTCGAGACAACGCACACGTGGTCCTACCAAGTCTAGCCCTCACCAACATGGAGTTCATCAAACGTTAATCCTCATGAGAATTGAGATGCCTCGGCGACTAGAGACCGAGCCATGGTTTGGTTCCAGAAATGCTCCCCAGAGCTAATTAAACCAGCCAATCGCGAAGTCTAAAATTTTCCCGTAAACATTCGTTAGCGAAACCTACTGCCACCTCGTTCTTGATTGCCCTCACGAGTGAATCTTGAGTGAACTCGCCCGGTCTTTATTTAGATCTCCAAGCCTTGGTACAATTGAGCACACCTATTAAGGTGTTGATAACTCGGCGTTGATAGCTCCGTTACGAACGAATAGGAGACAATTAAGCCCCAGAGAGCCCTATGGGTGGGATTTACTTCGCGGAGCTGCATGTAAGCTAGATAAGGTCAGATGCCTATATATATAAAGATTTTAGCTCAATCGAGCTCCAACAAGAAGTGCTACTTCCAACGTACTACACACGCACTTATTGCCGTTACCCCCATGTTCACCCCAAATACTCTCCTACACGGCCTCTACTGCTTGATCGGAGCATTTACGCTGCACAAGCTCTATTGCGCAAGAGCTTTGCCCTATCCGTTACCTCCAAGCCCAAGATACTTCCCGCTAATAGGTCACCTACTCTCACTCCCTTCTCGAGATGAGCACGCCGGGTTCATGGAGATGGCTAAGAAACTTGGTGAGTCAAGCTCTACCTTAGCAATTCTGATGTTTATCTTGATTGTAAAACGCCATAGGCGATATATTATTCTTGCGTATATTTGGGACTTCAGTTCTTGTGCTGAATTCATCGCGGGACGCGGTCAATCTACTCGAAAAACGCTCAAGCTTGTATTCCGATCGCGCATGCCCGCCCATGTTATCCCAGCCTTCACTGTTAGTATGAGTCACCTCGATTTAACGTCGACATGAACTGATAGTAGCATCCTACTATAGAACAAATTGGGGAAATTTTGTAGGCTTTTTGGACTACAACGAGCGATGGAAAAAGTCTCGACGCCTCATGCGCCCCTGGCTACACAAAGAGGCTGTTCAATCTCTGCATTCATCCCAGCCTACGCAGACTAGACTACTCCTCCGCCGCCTGCTACAGTCACCGGGTGGTCTGAGCTCGTCTGAAACGCTTGAGGCCGAAATCCACATGTCAGAAATCGCATCTGTTCACCGCTTCTACTGACGCTGAAAAGTTCTCTAGGGCTATCTCCGCAACACTGGCGCACTATGTGTACGGCTATGAGGCCGAGCCCCATGGTGATCCACTTTTGCTCGACCTCAAAGAAGCAACGAAGAATTTCGTTGCAGCGGCTCTTCCGTCTAGTGCGCAATTTCAGTAGTTGGCTAATCCGCCATTAGACGCTTTCAGCTAATTCTTAACAACCCCCTTAGATTTCATGGTAAACCTGTTTCCGGCTCTCATACACATCCCGGCATGGTTTCCAGGTGCAGGATGGAAACGCACCGCTCAGCAGTGGCGAGAGCAAAAAGAACATGCTATCGACGCCACTGTGTGACGAATACACCCCAAAAGTTGGTAAAGCCCCCAAAGACTGTTTATCTGCCCTAGTTCATACTAAAAACGGTCGTTTAGTCATACCAAAATATGGAGCATCATGTCAAGACCCTAAATTTTGCTCCATCAGTTTTGGTATGACATCATTGCATTCTTGGCTCCACCGGGCACTTTATCGAATTTAGGACAGGATTCAATTAACTAAATGGTGGAGAAGACCCTGAAAACGGTCGTTTTCGGCTTCGCATTAATTAATCCTTTATATACTAATAGCGCCCCAACTTTTGGAGCGTTGCCGTGGAACAGTGCGCAATGCATGACTGGACCAAACGTCAGATGGTAAACACTGTCTCCATAACTTATGTTGTTTCATTTTAAACGAACCATACTCCACTCAGGCAACAGGAGAATGTGTACCTTCAATGGTGCCATCGTTGCTCAACGATAGCGAGCACCTTAGCTTAGACCCGGAGGAACTAGACGACTATGTGAAGCAGTTAGCAGTTACAATGTTTGTTGGTAGGTACAATATTTTCATTTCTTTTAACTCTACTTTACTGAGGTTAGGTGTACTAGCTGGCCCAGACACAGCGAGTGTTTTTCTTTATGCTGAACATCCCTGAAGTCAACTAACTACGATACTGTGCTCCAGATCGCGAGTACGCTCGTAGTTTTTGTTCTCGCAATGCTCCTCTTCCCAGATGTTCAAAAGAAAGCTCAGCAAGAGATTGACGCCGTTGTCGGCTTGGATAGGCTTCCGGTCATGGATGACAGAACAGGCCTAAAATACATAGATAGGTTAATCGAAGAGGTATTGAGGTGGCAACCAATCGCTCCTCTAGGTACGTGAGCTCCGATAGTGTTAGTAGCTGGTTTGAATATGTTTTCCCTTAGGTGGGCCTCATGCTTGCTCGCGAGACGATGTATATCAGGGTTACAATATTCCCAAAGGCACAGTTGTGTGAGCGTGGTTCAAGTGGGACAACTAGAAAGACTGTGTTAATCATAGATAATTACTACAGTTTTGCAAATGTTTGGTACGCTCAAAACTTGCATTGACTCATAGTGGATTCATTTGTTTGCCAGGGCCATGACACGAGACACGAGCGCCTATAGTGACCCGGAGAGGTTTGACCCAGATCGATACCTCGATCCAAATGTTCCGTATGCTCCAGCGTTTGGGTTTGGTAGACGGTGGGTCTGCTTCTGATAATATATCACTGAATTGAGCTCTAATCACGTACGAATTAGGATGTGTCCAGGGCTACATTACGCTAAGGCGTCTCTCTTCTTGACTATTTCGTCGGTTCTGGCTGTCTTCAACATCGTTTTAGCCAAAGATTCGGATGGAAACGACCAGATCCCTGAACTGGGGAGTTCAAATCAAGTACCATAGTCAGTATCATCCTGCACAACCAAACATACATGTACCAGGCTAATATTGACGGTTGTTGACGCATACAGCCATCCCAAGCCCTTTGAACTGGCCCTAATCCCACGTTCTGAGTTGCGTTCTGCTACGGTTCTTTAGCTACAGCGTCCGCAAACGATCCACGTAGTATTTTTAAGTGATTAGTTAGAGCAATTCACGAGGGCTCTGACGGCGCATGAGGCACTGTGCTATCTAGTGAAAGGATTTTTCGAGACCATGTGTTCGGTAAAAACCTGTCATCACAATAATAGAAGATTGACGTTGTAGTCGGTGTAATGTTAGATGATGGAAACGCTGGTACTCTAGTCTTGGATAGTCGCACCGACTGTTTCATAGTCTAAGTGGTTATGACTATCACCGATTCCCCGCCGCGTGAGGGTAACGCGACCTCCAACTCTTCCCTGCTGTCGTAGTTCCGCTGCTTGGCGATTTAGTAGCCGAAACGAATATATTGTGCGCTGATGAGCTTGATGTTGGCAGCTTGAGAGTTAGTGGGCATAACCTTCCAAAGTTCAAACAATTCTTTGTTACCTGACATCACTGTTGTCCGAACGTATCGAAGCTATCTTCAAAGACATAGTTTTCGCCAAGTTGTCTAGGGTGGAGTATCACATTCCAGGAAGACGTGAGCTGCCTCAGACCAAAGTCGAGATTCAATGAAACTATGAAACGGGTTTACTGCTCAAGGTCCGAGTTACACAAAGTTGTGTATATCACGTGACACAGGTTTAGCAATGTAAATGTTGGGGGTAGACGCACACGAAGAACGTTCATGATAAAGGCCACAATTTACTGAAGGGATGCAGAGGCACAGTGCCGGATACCATCAGCGTGCTTGAGAAGGAAGAAAGGCAACCCTTAAGCTGGCAAAGATCGGAAGTTGAAAACTCGGCGTGATGAAGGATGCCTCAACCAAGCAGGATCCAGTGTAACGCATATAGTCTAGCATCTTACGTACCCAGATCTCATCACCTCTTGCCGATCAGAATTTTGCAACCCCTGACCGACCGGAGCTCGAGCTCCGCCAGAGAGCACCTGCATAGCCACCGAGTCGTTCTAGCAGCAACAACGAGTCAACAAACTAAGATAGCCAGCCTAAGGAATATCCCGACATAGCTCTCTGTGTGTGTCTACGGACACGATACCCGAAGTCAATCAAGAGCTCGATGATTAAGAACGCATAGGATCAAATGTTCGGGGATTTTCTTGGCTTTCTTCCCCACTCGTTGCTCCTAAAGTATTCGCATAAGGTTCATCCACGTGGTACCGAGGGCATCGCCCCCCGCTTTTTTGAAGAGTGCCAAGCAAAGAAGTAGCCTTAACGAGCGGACTGATGGCTTAGAGCCTGCTTGGGAGCTGGAGAGAATTGATCAAGTCCTCATTACCAAGGGCCCGGCTATTCTCAGCGATATTTTCTGCCTCAACACCGATGGGATGACTTGGGACTATTTCGGCATCTCCGGCAGACTACAGTTGACTATAGTGGAAAGGCGCAGGCCTTCTGATCGTAGAACGTTGGCGTATAAGTTGCCCGTACCAAACGTGCTGCCCTCAATGTAATACCCCGCTCGTTAGCATTACCCTTCTCTCCCTCATCCTCATGTTCAATTCAAGTACTCTTCTACACGGCCTCTGCCTCTCAGTTGGAGCCTTTATGCTGCGCATGCTCTATTGTACCAGAGCTTCGCCCTATTTGTTAGCCCCAAGTCCAAGATATTTTCCGATTATTGGTCACTTGCTCTCACTCCCTTCTCGAGATGAGCACGCCGGATTCATGGAGATGGCCAAAACACTTGGTTAGTTAAGACTTGTTTTAACAGATCTAGATTCAAACTAGACTATGGAACACAACAGGCAATTTATTCTCCTTGCATATATTTGGAACTTCAGTCCTTGTGCTAAACTCGTCGCAAGACGCGATAAATCTACTCGAAAAACGCTCAAGCTTGTATTCCGATCGCGTATGTCCACCTATGCTATCCAAGTCTTCGCTGTCAGTGTAACTCAACTCGATTTAACGTGGACGTGAAGCTAACAACAGCATTGGCGTCTTACTATGTACAGAACAGATTGGGGAAAGTTTGTAGGCTTTTTGGACTACAACGAGCGATGGAAAAAGTCTCGACGCCTTATGCGTCCCTGGCTACACAAAGAGGCTGTTCAGTCTCTGCATTCATTCCACCCTATCCAGACTCGACTGCTCCTCCGCCGCCTACTCCTGTTACCGGGTCATCTGAGCACATCTGAATCGCTCGAAGCAGAGATCTACAAGTCAGATATGATGATATTATCAGTTCGCCGCTTCTGCTTACTCTAGAACCTTTCTCAGGGCTATTTCTGCAACACTCGCGCACTATGTGTACGGTTATGAGGCCGAACCCCATGATGATCCACTTTTGCTCGACCTCAAAGAAGCAACAAACAATTTCATTACAGCAGCTCTTCCGTCTAGTACGTAATCTCAGCAGTTGGCCAATTTACGGTACAATTCTGACCGACTCCTGATTAACCCCCTAGACTTCATGGTGAACCTATTTCCGGCTCTCATGCATATCCCGACATGGTTTCCAGGTGCAGGTTGGAGACGCACCGCTCAGCAGTGGCGGAAGCAAAAGGAACAGGCTATCGACGCAGTGTATGACTGGACAAAAATCCAAATGGTAGGTAGTGTTACAGTACTTAGATACTTTGATATTAAGCGGACCATGCTTCATTCAGGCAAAAGGAGAGTGCGCGCCTTCAATGGTATCATCGTTGCTCAACGATAGTGAGTGCCTTGGGCTAGACTCGGATGAAATAGACGACTATGTGAAGCATTTAGCAGTCACACTGTTTGTTGGTGCGTAAAATACCTCCCCCACTTTGGTTTACTACTTTACTGAAGCTATGTATACTAGCTGGCCCAGATACGGTGAGCTTGTTATATTGTAATATCTTTGAGGTCAGCCGATCATGACTCTTTGTTCTAGATTGCGAGTGCGCTTGTGGTTTTTGTTCTCGCAATGCTCCGCTTCCCAGACGTTCAGAAGAAAGCTCAGCGGGAAATCGATGCCGTTGTTGCCTTAGATAGACTTCCGGTCATGGAAGACAGGGAAAAATTAAAATACGTAGACAGGTTAATCGATGAAGTATTGAGGTGGCGGCCAATCGCTCCTCTAGGTACGTGAGTTTATATAACGCCAGCAGCTAGTCTAAATATACGCTTTTACCCAGGTGTGCCTCACGCTTGCTCACAAGACGACGTATACCAGGACTACCATATTCCTAAAGGCACAGTTGTGTGAGTATCATTCAAGTGAGGCACCTAGGAGTGGTTGATTTAACTGTAGATAATCACTACAGCATTGCAAATATATGGTGCGTCTAAACCTTGCATAGAATTATGGTACGCTCATTCGTTCTCGCCAGGGCCATGACACGAGACACGAGCGCCTACATCGACCCAGAGAGGTTTGACCCGGATAGATACCTCGGTCCAAACGCTTCGTGTTCTTCAGCGTTTGGATTTGGCAGACGGTAGGTTATCTTGATGAGATATTACCAAATTATCTTCTGATTGTGTACGAGTTAGGATGTGTCCAGGGATGCATTACGCCAAGGCATCCTTGTTCTTGACTATTTCGTCGGTTCTGGCTGTATTCGATATTGCCTTGGCCAAAGATTCGGACGGAAAAGACCAGATTCCCGAGTTGGAGAGTGCAAATCAAGTGCCATAGTCAGTATTATCTTGCACAATTAAGCGCGTGTACCTGGTTGACAGTACTGGTTGTTGATGCATATAGCCATCCTAAACCTTTTAAACTTGCCCTAATCCCGCGTTCTAAGCCGCGTTCCGATGCAGTCCGCTCAGCTACGGCGCCGGCAGCTGATCTGTGACATCTTTAGGTAACTAGCAAGAGCAAGCTATAAAGGGGTCTGACGGCGCATGAGGCATGTTACTTACTGAAAGGGTTTTCTGAACCCACGTGTTTGGTACGGACCTGATACATGGGTGGTTTTTTGCGCCTACAGTTTCTCCCGCTTAATTCAATAGTTTTCTGGCTCATGGCTAGACCTTCTCGCCCCAGTTAAGGTCGGCCAGATCGCGGCTCTCCTCGCGCTGTGGTTGGTTACCATGTACATTCGATGACACACGCCTCAAACTTGCAATATGATAGCCTAAATCGTAGAGGATATTTTGACTATTTGGATAGCTTCATCTACTGGCCGCAGCTCCTATTCGTACCGTCGTCGTTGGGTACCGGTTGGTCCAGCCGCTGGACTAGGGGTTGATGAGACGAGAGGTTAATGTATTAACAGACAAACGACGCACACGGGCTGTGGTAGCACCGTACAATAGCATTCGACTGGTATCCAGCGGTGGGCGAGTGAGCGTAGTGGGACTTCCGTCCGGCGTCTTCCATCGCGGGTTGGCCGGCCTGCTATCACGTGATCGTGACAAGTGATCGGGCTTTCGGTGCCGATCTTCCTTCGTTGAAAAATGGGCGTATTCTCTCGCATATCCTACTGTTCAAACTCTACAAACTCATACAGAAACATAGTTCGAGAGCCAGCGCATATATCATAAAATCTACTAGCAAACACTAGATATGCTTCTCACTTGTTATAACGACAGGAACACACTCGTAGTAGTGGCGCTCTTCACGGCGCGATAAAAACAATGCTGTGAGGCATCGCACCATCGTAATCATCGCTGGATGAAACCTCCAATGGAGGTACCTAGAGGTCGTATCCTCAACGGACTTTTGTTCAAATGGCACACGACAGGAGAGGGCTACTCCTATGGCAGGTGGAGGTTAGGAGCAGCCTCTAGACGTTGCCCCTTGCGGTTGAACGGACTCCTTGGCCCGATCACATCTACTATATCTCTAACAGACCACTTGATTCTAAGAACGGATGAAGATGTATTACAGCGACTGTGTGGGACATGTATACACCTAGGTTCGTACGATCTTCGGTGTCTATAATAGGGCAGTGACTTCCTCGGTTTACGAATGGTCAGATCACTCCTTAGGGTTCTAATGCCCGACGAATATCTATTTTTCTGATACGGAAAACGAACTACTCAGCCACTAAACTGAAGTGCTTGTCATGAGGCCTTGCATGTCAAGCCCGAAGTGAATCGTTCGTCCGTATATCATCTATCCTCCTTCGAGGCACAGCCGAACACAACCCCCCTTGTCCAACGCACCACTTTTCCATGAGTGCCTTGAATACACTCTTGGGTAGTCTTAGCACTGTTGCTGCTGTAGCGACAGCATATATGCTATGGTATAGGGATACATCGACACATCCGCTACCTCCAAGCCCAAAATACTACCCTGTCGTTGGCAACCTTTTCTCAGTGCCTACACGGGACGAGTACGCTGAATTTGTCGAAATCGGAAAGAAGCTGAATAGTAAGTATTCAATTTCAGTTGAGCCACCGTCTACGACCAAGTATTGTTCTTAACTAGGTGATATATTTTGCTTGAGAGTTTTCGGTACTGTGATCGTTGTCCTTAACTCGTCCGAACATACCACAAACATGTTCGAAAAACGCTTCAATATCTATTCCGACCGTTGGTGCCCCCCAATGATAGCAGAGCCGTCTTTGTAAGCAACGTATCTGCTCCGTATAAACCGTCACAAACTCTCTCCTACAGAGTGAATTGGAGCTTGTTTCTTAGCTTGCTGGGCTACAATGACCGGTGGAAAAAGTCACTTCGGCTTATGCACCCTTGGCTGCATAAGAAAGCCATTGTCGGGTTCCATACGTCTCAACAGGTCCAAGCTCGACTACTTCTCCAACGCTTGCTTCAAGTATCAGATAGCCTCAGTACATCCGCGGAGTTGGAAGCGGAGTTTTTTAGGTGAGAGCGATATCTTATGAGCGATTACTTGATATCAACCCACATCCCAGGACGTTGGCCACCACACTAGCACACTCTATATATGGCTACAGTGTCAAATCCCTGGATGATCCACTGGTGGTGGGTTTTAGAACGGCGACAGACAACCTCGCTAAGGCTGCCTTGCCGTCCAGTATGTTTTATTAACCATTATCAGCGTTCAGTGCTGTAGCAAACTCATAAAACCTTTCTTATTAGATTTCCTGGTAAACTTGTTTCCCATTCTCGTTCATGTGCCCGACTGGTTTCCCGGAGCAGGCTGGAAACGGACTGCTCGCGATTAGAGGAAACAGCAGGAACACACCGTTGACACAGCATATCATTGGACTAAGGCCCAGATTGTAAGCCCCGACTGTCATGCCAGACCCAAATCGAGAATAATATCTTCTTTAGGCAAAAGGAGAGAACGAACCTTCCATCATTGCATCTCTACTAAACCACGCTGAGAGGCTTGGTCTCGAATCAGACGAGGTTGATAGTTACGTGAAGCAGATTGCGGCCACTCTTCTTTCAGGTTAGTATCAACGAGCCTTGTAGTTTGACTTGAAGCAATAATTTTTGTTTATTTACCAGGAGGTACAGATACAGTGCGTCACCCCTAATCCTTTCAAAACTGTCATGTTACTAAGTATCGTGACAGTCTGCCGGCGCGCTTCTAATATTCGTTCTGGCTATGCTTCTGTTCCCTGAAGCTCAATTGAAGGCCCAGGAAGAGATCGACGCTGTGGTTGGCCTAGGTCGACTTCCGACCATGGAGGACCAACCAAAGCTGAAGTATGTCAATAATCTCATCAACGAGGTTTTGAGGTGGCGTCCACCGGTACCTGCTGGTTAGCTCTATTGTTCAGGCTCATAAAACTGTGAACTGATGTCGTTGTCGTAGGCGTGCCACACGCTTGCTCTCAAGACGACGTTTATCAAGGATACAGGATCCCCAAGGGGGCTATTGTGTGAGTAATCTAGTCTTGGATCCTGTAAGAAAGAGGGCTGAAACCACAACTGTAGTATCGGAAACATTTGGTATGTTCCGATATTAGAGCTATAGTATTGCTGCAGCTGATTTCAGTTTTTCTAGGGCTATAAACCACGACTCTGCTGTTTATAGAGACCCGGAAACCTTCAACCCCGACCGCTTTCTTGACCAAAGCGTTCCGCCTCCTCCTATCTTTGGTTTCGGTCGGCGGTGCGCTGTTTTTGACTTATTTCCTTGCTGAGCTATCGTACTGAACGTAAAAATAGGATATGCCCTGGACTACGCTATGCCGAAGCAGCACTTTTCATCTCAATCGCGTCAGTTTTGGCGACTTTCAACATCACCCTTGCCAAAGACATAAACGGAAATGACTTGGTTCCCGTCCCAGAGAGCGACAACTCAATAACTTAGTTAGTTTCCAGTCGTCAAATCGTGCCTACTCATTTACTCAATGGTGCATATAGCCACCCTAAACTCTTCAGACTTAAACTATTACCCCGTTCAAGCCAGCACGAGAGTCTAATTCGTACAGGGGTCTGATCAGTAATGCGGAAATGTTGATTATAGAAGCTTGAGCTGAATACAGTTTACTACTCATAACAAAAAGGCGTGGTCCAGAGACTCAAACGAACTATCAAAAAGAATAACAAATGCTGTTGTACCCACGCTGTAAACTCAATCTTTATCCAAAACTTCAGCTCTTCAGACTACAAAGGAGTGGTAAATTCCAAACTATATACACTATATGCAAGGTACGTCTAAGCACCCATTGTCCGATATATAAACGATATAAAATGAGAGTGAGAAATCACGTGAGTGTGTGCGTGTGTACGAAATCAAATCAAGTCCAAAAATAACCTTTACCACAACGACCCCTTTGAATTAGATCACCAGCAAATACCCAACAGCCGCTACGACAGCTCCTATCGCCATCCCAGCCCCTAACCGTTCAGCTCCGTTCCCGTTCCCATTTCCGTTTCCGTTTCCGTTTCCGCCTCCGTTGGATGGGGATCCAGTCTGAGTCGCGCTCCCTGGCGCGCTGGTTGATACGGTCGAAGCGGGAGGTGGGACGCCATTGTATTGTGCTCGGATGATGTTGGCTGCTTGTTCGGCCATGCCGTAGGTTGGAGCCATAAGCTATAATTTTTGTGAGTTTTGTTTTAACTTGTCTCAGAGAAGGGGAGAACTTACATGGGCGGCGAATTGGATTGGGTAGATGGATGAATCAACGACGCGAACGTTACCTGAAGGAAAAAGGAGAGGATTTCGTAAATACATTACCGACTAGATGTACGAATGATATCGACTCACTCGTTCCGTACATCCTCAAATCGGCATCAATAACACCCGCATGGTCTTCAGGCAACATCGACATCGTACACGACGGGTGATACTCTGTCCCGACCTTCCCAAGCAGCCAGTTATCCTAATCCGCGTCGGTCGATACGCTGTTCCCGGGCGAGACTTCTTCTACAATCGACCCGTTGAGCGGCTGGGTCTGGCCGAGCTTACGCGCGAGTTTGAGACCTTCGCGGAGCATGTAGATGTCTGCGTCATGCGAGAGGTAGTTCGGGTCGATGATCGGCTGGTCGAATGGGTCGGTGGAGTTGATGTAGAGGCGGCCGTGCGAGAAGGGATGTTGGAGGGCTGCTTGGATCGCGATTGTGTCTGAGCCAGAGGATGTGCCTGTGAGCGAAAATAGGAGTTCGACCTAGCCAGGGACATTTTAGTTATTTTTTTTTGGTGAGTATATTGATCCCAACATACCTGTCCGACCTGACTCATCAACAGCTTATCCGTGTTCGTCTCATAAATCGCCTGGTACCCCTTCTTCACTCGTGGATCACTGCTCGGCACCAAACGGTTCAAACTGTCCGTCAAATTGGCCTTGACTTGGTCGCGGAACGTCGGGGCCCAGTCTGGGCCAAACAAGTCCGTGATATTGGAATAGGCGATAGCGGAGTTGATAAATGAAAGGAAGGGAGCAGATGTGCCGTTGTCAAGTGTGCCCGAGCCTCGGATGGATGCAGCGGTTTCGGCTGTGGTTCGGAAGACGACTTCGGTCGAGAGGTGGTCTTGGAGGTGCGCACCCACGCCAGGAAGTTCGTACACTATGTTAGGACGATAAGAATGAGGTGAGTGCTAGGTGGAAAGTAAGGAGACGTACCGACTGGAATGTTCAGTTTTTCGAGAACGTCCCTCGGACCAATACCACTGTGCATCGCGATGTTCGGGCTCCCAATCGCACCCCCAGCGAGGATAACCTCCTTCCTCGCCGTAACTGTCCTCTTCGCCCCAGTCCTGCTCGCAGCAAACTCGACGCCACTCGCCACAACCTTTCCGTTCCCGTCCTTCTGACCAGTCCATAACATCTTCGTCACCGTTGCGTTCGGTAAAATCGCGAGGTTCGGTCGAGGACCGAGCGGGTCGATATAGGCGCTCCTCGAATACGACCGAGTCCAGTTCGTCGGGTTGATTGAACTAGTAGCGATAAATCCGCCCCATCCACTTCCACCGTTCGCATCTGGGCTAGGAGGAATACCGATCCAGTCGAGCGTAGCAGTCCAGTTACCTACAACCGGTACAATGTACCCTGGGTAGCTGTACTGCAATGGACCGTTTCTACCGTGTGAGGTGGTATCGTAGAGGATACGCCCGGCATTTTTGATCTTGTCAGACGGTTCGGTGAAATTTTCGGATTTTTTCATGGCTTCAAAGAGGGACGCCCAGGACCAGGCTTTGGCCGATGCTTGATCGGGGAGGAGCTGGGACCATGCGTCGACTTCCAAGGCCGAGGGACGGACGAGGTAGAGACCGTTGACTGCTGTAGAACTGTGTTTTATTGGGTGAGTTTGCTCGAAACAAGGGGACGAAAGGAGGAGACATACCCGCCAAGAGTCTTTCCTCGCGGCCATGGAAGTTGTCGGTTTCCTAGTCTTGGCTGGGGCTCGGTGACGTACTGCCAATCGTATTCCGTGCCCAAGAGAGACGAATAGTATGCGTTACCAGGTATATCTATGTAATTCCAACCACATATCCATCATTTTTCGAATCACGTCATACCGTCATCCCCCACGGAAGATCGAACTCACCGATTCGCGACTTGACATCATCTCCCGACGCACCCGCCTCGAGCACCAACACCGTCGTATTAGAGTCCTCGGTCAATCGGCTTGCAAGAACAAGTCCGGCCAGTCCACCTCCGGCAATAACAAAGTCGTAAGCGGCATCAATCTGGTCGTTGTAGATAATTCCGGCCGCAAGCGCGGGAGCCGCAAAGAGCAGCGTGGAGAGGGGTCTCATTGTCGTTAAGGTCTAGGATAGGAGGGGCAGCGGTCAGGTGCAGATCTTTATATGCCGCGCCAAGTCGGATAGAGTCGTATTCACGCGCCTCGTTGCCGTTCTTGGCTCGTAAACCTGACGAGAACCACGTGTGACATCATGCGCATATAGGTGATGACTAAGCAGCCCAGCCGCCGGCATTCACGGCATTCCCTTGTGAATCTTGGCGCGTCGACCAATCAAGCTATCTCTTTGATAAATCATTCGGATGCGTGTGAATCAGCTTTCGAAGATCGTGGCGATGTATCTGGGGACGTGCGCCTCGAAGTGCCCTTGTTTCAGCCAGGGCCCCTGTTTGACCTTCTTAAGCTGCGCAACCACATTCACCGAAACCGATGCGTGTGGTAGAGGCTTCACAGACTCCGACGATTTATTCTTAGACTCTATAATTTGCACCCAGGGCTATAGGGAACGATAGAGATATAGAGTTGTCACATACGAGGGAGCGACGCTTTTTGATACTCACACTTGCTTTAAGGTTAGTGTATTGCGGCAACTCAAACTTCTCTGGTGTTACAGCCATCATGTAGATAAAGATTTGGTTTCACGTTGAGTAGTTTACTGGCATCATCGCCTTTTATAGAGTAGAAGTTTCGAGAAATCTAGCTCTTAATGACGGAGTGTCGAAGCTCGTAGTCTACTCGATTGAACACTAGTTACAATGTTCCAGGGATTGGTACTACACTCCAGAGCGGATTAATACCTCGTGTGCGGTCGATCGTGGCGTCAGTTTTAACCGGAAGGTTTGAGGTTGACTATATGCAAGGTCAACTTTTAGACACTTTTATGCAGAGCCTGCGGGTGATACTCACTAGACAACTCGACCTATGTTTTCCGACATAGTGGGCACGATGTTCGCGCCTTTTTGATCTTGAGCCAGCCGAATATCAAAAGTAGCTAAGACTGAGGCGATGGTGATGAAAACAGCTGCATTGGCGTAGTGGATACCCGGACACATTCTGTTCTCGGGATATAAGCTCTTGGTGGGAAAAATGAAAATAATGTTGCTTACCGTCTACCAAAACCGAAAGCCGGGGCTGGTGGGACTTCTGGGTCGAGGAATCTGTCTGGGTCAAATATCTCCGGATTTGGATACACTTTGAGGTTTCGAGTGATAGCCCTAGATGTGTAGATAAGTACTTAAATAGTACCGTTAGGGTCTCTTCTCTTTACCAAGTGTTTGCTATACTGCGTTAACGAATTAATATTGGGATTCAGATAAACTTAGAGAGCCGCTTACACCATAGCTCCCTTAGGAATGCCATACCCCTTGTACACGTCGTCCTGGTAACAAGCATGAGGGAAGCCTAGTATGATGGAAAATAGGTCAAATATCTAGTCAATAGACCTCTTAGAGCCGCGCATACCTCCCGGAAGAGTTGGGCACCATCTGAACAATTCTGTTAAAAGCCTCTCCACGTATACGAGTTTCGGTCTATCCTCCAAAGTTGGCAATCGGTCAGAGCCGATTAGAGTGTCGATTTCTTCTTGGGCCTTTCCTTGAACCTCTGGGAACAGCATCATCGCCATGAAGAACATCAAGAGAGCGCTTGTGGTCTGTAGTGGATATTAGTCAACCGATGCGCAGCTGCGCAATTGTAAGAATTCACCGTATCCGTACCTCCTGAATGATAAACATGACCTCAGCTCATTAGATGAATATTGCATAACAGATTTACTTACCCCCGAAGAGAGTGACAGCGACCTGCTTGACATAATCTTCGACTTCATCCAGCTCCAGTCCAAGCTGCGCTGCGTGGTTCAACATAGAGGCAACAATCGAAGGCTCGTTGCTTCCGTTTGCCTAACACACCATGGCCCGACCGAATCAGGTTGGCCTCCTTAGCCACGTGAACGAGTAAAGTGCGTACAATCTGAGTATTTGTCCAGTTGTATGCGGCGTCCACTGCTGTATCCTTCTGTTCTCTCCACTTCTGCGCCGTTCGTTTCCACTTGGCTCCAGGGAACCACTCTGGGATGTGAACAAGAGCAGGGAACAGATTCACCAAGAAATCTACAAATCAGTATGTATGAGTATCATATTCCGGAAACTATTAGATACTAGCTTCCACAATTGAACTTACTCGACGGCAGGGCTGCTGTCGTGCCATTTTCCATAGCTTCTTTGAGACCTAAAACGAACGGGTCGTCGGAAGAGTAAAGAGTGTACCCGTAGATCGAGTGCACGAGAGTGGTAGCGGACATTCTGCCAAAGTGGTTTAGGTCTAGCTTAAAGATATTGAGCAAGCAGGGCCTGGGATATCACCTAAATAGTTCAGCCTCAAGTTCGTCTGACGCGCTTAAATGATTTGATTTTTCGAGTAGGCGTTTGAGTAGAAGCCTAGCTTGTAATTGTTGGGCTGGATGGAACTCTTCGGCCGCTTTTTTGTGCAGCCAGGTATGCGCAAGTCGGCGAGATTTGCGCCATCGGTCATTGTAACCAATCAGAGTGATAAAACCAGGCCAGTACATCCTACAAACTCGTCGAGTTATCAAAGTTGACCGGAATTCGAATATAAATCTCATCGGTGCCAATGACTCACAATGACGGCTCCTTCAGCATAGTAGGGCACACACGATCTGAGTAGATACTGGATCGTTTCTCGAGGAGGTTGATAGCGTCCTCGGATGAGTTGAGCACTATTATTACCGTCCCAAACATTCGCAGTGAAATAATATCGCCTATAAGACCGTAACCGTTGCATTAATCCTCTCCATGCTTGACTGGCATGGCTCACTATTCAGCTGCTTTCCCAGCTCTATGAATCCAAAATGTTCATCCTTTGTGGGCATCGATAGTATATTACCAATCAATGGCCA
>WSTH01000530.1:0-22425 GCA_019616345.1 Ceratobasidium sp. 395
TTACCTACCTGCGCCAGGTATGTATTTACGTTAGCTGGTTGCCCCCCGTAACGTTACCTGGGTAACGTTTCACTGTGAGAGGCGCCAGCACCTCCCGATCTCGCAGCGCGGGAATGGAAAACAGCTAGCAGTCTTCTCGCCACCTCAATGGAACGATATATCAATGCGTGCCACCAACTGAAGGATGCTTATCCGAACTCCACATACGTATTCAACCATAGCTCATCGATCTGGGATGTCTTTGACGATATGGATAAAGAACTGAATCGGCTTGAGTCTTATCAGTCTAAACTTCGCCAAGTGCGAGTAGAAGTTAGTCTCGTTCGGAATCGATCTCCAAGGCTAGCGTCTATCATGATTCTACCCCGAGAACTTTTGTCGTATATATTCGAGCTTGTTTTGCTTGCCGAACACTGGGAATATTGCATATTCGACGATTTCCACCACGACACAACAGTCCAGACGCTTGAGCCTCTCAAACATCCAGACACCTTGTCTGCTGTCTGTACATACTGGCACCAGGTTGTCACGAACACGCCTTCGCTCTGGGCGCGCATTGATCTCGTCGTATCAGGGCGGCACATGGCGAAACACTATGCTCGCGCTTCTCGCCTCATCAAACGGGCTGCTAGCTCACCCCTATTCATTCGAATACACAGCACGGCACCTTCCAGCTCGAAGGACATCCGGCAACTGGTTGATTTTTTGGCTCCTATCACTGGCCAGATATATTCGCTTGATATGTTTGAAGGTCGACCATCCAAAGACATGGTGACCTCGGTTCTAAGGTGTTGGTTTGAATATGGCGTTCCTGGCACGGTTAAGGAACTCAGTCTTCTGCGCCACCAGTATAACCCAAATCACGACCACCGGTTTATAGTAGGGGCCACATTAACCCCCGACCCAAACTCTTGGCGGCTTGATGTCGTTTCACTCCAACGATTTGAAGCGTTTTTCCGGCCCATCGAGATGCTACGGTTAGATGGCATGTTCCCTCGTTGGCACAGCGAGGCGTATCACGGACTAATTCACCTAAAATTACATACGGGGCGTATTGCTGAGGTAGAACTTATTGGCCTGCTATCCCGGAATCCACAACTTCGCACACTGTCTTTCAACCTCGAAGTTTTAAAAACACAGCCACGTGACATCTCAATGGTACCCGTTCATCTCCCTCAACTAGAGATACTGGCTCTGGAGATGATGGAAGACGCCAGCGTTTGGTCTTTACTGCGCTTGATAGCTCCTGGCTCTGGTCGACTTATGCTGTCTCTTGGAATAAACTCGACTATTCCCACAGTTAATTTTACTCAAACAGAGGAGGTACACGCATTTATCCAGCGATCAGACATAACCACGTTATACATCAATGGGGCCGGGGGCGATCGAGATACCTGGTTCCCTCGGACCTTGAGTAGCTTCCCTCAACTTCGCACGCTGGCTCTCAGCCATTACAACTTAGCCCAGCATGATGCTGTGGGATATGACAGCGTCTGTCCCTCGCTCCGCGAGCTATGCTTGATCTACTGCAAGATAGATATCAACCTACTAAAGCGACTGCTGGGCACTCACTCGATTAAAGTACTCAGGATTGGTGGTTGTCGTATGTTAGACGACGGACCCCAGTACTCCTTAGAGAAGCTACAAAACGAGCTATCTGCGTACGTTTCCAACGTAAAATGTTACAAGTTCGCCAATGCGACCAAGGACCCTTATTTTAACTGGGATTTTGTACACTTTTAGTCTTTAGTTACTGTGAGTGCTTGTAACGCTTACTATTGACTATAATAGTATTTGTTCATCAGACTTACTATCGTAGTGGACCGGACGCACTGGTCTTGCCCAACGCATTACGACATGAGTGCACACTGCTTTGAATTCTGGTTTGCGCTCCATAGGTTGCATGCTGATACAAACTATACATAACTTGAGGAGCGTCGCAGTTTGCGACATCCACCTTGCCCGGGGTGAACATGCGTCATGTTTCCACAATCGCCACCATACGCATCATGTATATTATTCCTTACGACAAACGGAAAACAGTTGTCCTAAAGCCAGCCAATCCACCCTTTGATATAATACTCCGCACGCACTGTGGCCAGCCTTCATAAATTAATTTCCATCGTGCCTGCTTGTTCACCTGGAGCGCGCCCGTGCTACTGCGTTGCCTAGGTTAGCACCGGGTGTTGTCCCTGTTTTTTCAGCTTCAAGATTCTAGCAGAACTCCTATTATATAGCAATGGAGAGGTATCGGGGTGTGAGGGAAAGTTCACCGCTTGCACTGGTAGCCTATAATCCAGCCTACGCATTCACCGACTATCAGTCGTAAAGTAAAACAATCCCATCCCCTGTTGCCAATATGGTGACTCCGCCAACTGGTGGTCCATTTAGCCTATGCGGCAAATATATTGCGCATTCAAAGAGCTCTAGCTCCAATGTCTTTCAGATTAGTACTTCGTGATCTTAACGAGAGGCTCCTGGTGCAACCGTCAGAATGCGATCTAGCCTAAGCAGGGGGGACTGGCTTGGCCAAGGCGGCTCTTGGCGCCCGAGTGTATATACGGAGGTGGGTGTAGTAGGCGGAAACAAGAACACGGCGGGGTGGGAGTTGGTGGGCTTTGGCTAAATTAGCTGGGATGCAAACGGGTGTCCGGGCTACCACCCTGCAGCGGGGCTCGAGGGTGAGCAGCAAGCCTAGTCTCCGTGTGTGTTTAGTATGTAACGAGGATGGGGAGGACGAGATACGAGATACGAGAGCTACCGAGAGTGAATAAAGTAGTCTGGTAAACACATGGTGTAAAATTGAAGGTAAGTATAAAACGTGTCCAAAACAATGCACAATGGAAATGTGCGAGTATAGGAGAGCTCTGTGGGTGGGCTGGAGATATGGACGTGGTGCAAGGTGTCCCCATACCGCCACGCGTGCAGCGCGCGTGGCGGGTGATTTGTGGAGGAAAGGGATGAGTGCGTATGGACGGCAGTGACGTGACCGCGTATACAGTATACACGCGGGTTGTGCTTTGGAATTTGTTAGTATCGCTAAAAGTAAATATGACATATATCCAGAAGTACCAGACGCTGGCGGTCTTCGTCGGACTAGAACCCGAGGGCCAAGAGCCCGGTGGTAGGTTTGTTGCGGTGAGGCGGTGCATTAGCAAAGCAAAAACAAAGGAAAGGCCCCACCCCCAAGCAAAAAGAAGCAGACCAATCGCTTGTAAATATCTATAAAGTTTGTGAGTTTTCGTGCGGACGTTGTCAGTGTGGAGAAACCTTGCTGAGCAAGGTAACTAGATTGAGTCTAGAAAGCATACAAGCGTGCTGAAGTTGAACTCAAAGCCATGACCGTAACTTAAAGCCACTCGCTTATTTGCCCGTATTTGGCCGCAGTCACGATGGTGCTAGACTACGGCGCCTATACTTGTCTCAACGCGGCAAACACTATATCGCGTGCAACAAGACTAAAACTAAAGCTCAATCTGAACCTAGGTCACTATTATTGTTTTGAAATGGATCCTGCCTTCTCTCGTGGCGCTGAACACTCCGGAAGCGGACAGGTACCTCTCGATCTCGCGGCGCGGGAATGGAAAACGGCTAGTAGTCTTCTCGCCACCTCAATGGAACGTTATATCAACGCATGTCACCGACTTAATGATGCTTATCCAAACTCTACCTATGTACTCAACTATACCTCATCGATCTGGGACGTCTTTGACGATATGGATAAAGAGCTAGATCGGCTCGAGTCTTATGAGCATGAACTTCGCCAAGTGCGAGTGGACGTTAGCCAGGTTCGAAACCGATCTCCAAGGCTAGCGTCTATCATGGTTTTGCCCCGAGAACTTCTGACGTATATATTTGAACTTGTTTTACTTGCCGAATACTGGGATTATGTCGTACCCGATTTTGTCTTCCCTGACCACTCGGTTGAGCCTCTAAGGCATCCAGACACCTTGTCCATTGTCTGCACATACTGGCACCAGGTCGTCACCAACACGCCTTCGCTCTGGGCACACATTGATCTTGTCGTGTCAGGGGAATACAAGAAGATACATTATACTCGCGCTTCCCGTCTCATCAGACGCGCTGCCGGCGTACCCTTAATTGTTCGTATACACAACCCGGCACCTTCCGAATCGAAAGATGTCCGGCGATTGACTAATTGGTTGGCCCCTGTTGCGGATCAAATATGCTCGCTTGATATATCTACAGGTCTACCATCTAAACAGACGCTGAACGCGGTTCTCCAGTGCTGGCTGGAGCATGGCAGTCCTGGCACGGTTAAAGAACTTGGCCTTAAACGCTTCGGCCGGTATCACGAGGGCCGAAAGCATAGCCATCGGTTCATAGAGGGGAATGTATCGGATCCCAGCCCAAACTCTTGGCAGCTTGGTGTTTCACAACGGCGATTTGACGCATTTTTCCGGCCTATCGAGATCCTAAGGCTGGAAGGCTTGTTTCCCCATTGGCACGGCCAAGCGTATCACGGACTGGTTCACCTGAGACTATATACGGGGCGTATCAAAGAGGTCGAGCTTATCAACCTTCTATCCCAAAATCCCCAACTCCGTACACTCTCCCTCGATATCGAAGTTCTGAACACACGACCGCGCGACACTGCAGTCACACCCATCCGTCTCCCTCAACTAGAGATCCTGTCTATGTTCAGGATGGTGGATGCTACCAAGCTTTGGTCTATATTGAGGTTGATAGCTCCCGGCTCTGGACCACTCAGGATGTCTTTTGGAATAGATCCGACCATCGTCACGGCCGATTTTACTCAATCAAAGGAGATACGAGCATTTATCCAACGATCTAACATAACAGCGATCTGGGTCAACGGGACTTATACCAACGGGACTTATGTGAACGGGGAGACCAACCGAGATATCTGGTTCCCTCAGACCTTGAGCAGCTTCCCTCAACTCCGCACGCTGGCTCTCGGCAACTACTCACTAGTCCAGAACGATACTGTAGGATACGACAGTGTCTGTTCTTCGCTCCGCGAGTTATGCCTGATCGACTGCAATATAGACATCGATCTACTAGAGCAATTACTAGACACTCACTCGGTTCAAGTACTCAGGCTTGCTGGTTGTAACATGTTAGACGGCTTACCACAATCCTCGGAGGAAGTACAAGACGAACTATCTGCATATGTTTCCAACGTAAAATGTCATGATTTCGCTGATGCGACTGCGGGCGACCCTTACCTTAATTGGCATTTTTTGTTCTTTTAGCCTGGTTACTTCCTCGAGCGCTCATAATACTCATATTGAGTTGTTTGACAATAATAACGTATTTGTTTCTTGGGTGAGGTAAGCATGTCGGACTCGAGTGCGCGTGGTGGGAGGAAGCAGCAACTGGAATATTGCGCCGCAGGCGCGAACAAGACTAAGCACAACCCCGAATAGAGGCTCAGGGGTCAGGAGTCGGGCCGGACCGGACCGGACCGGACTACTCCACAACAGGCCTTGTAACTGCAAATATCACGCTCGTTTATCTCGTAGACAATATCTACATGAACATAAATATAACGCGCCGAAAACATCAGTTGGGGAATTTAATAAAATGGTAGATTTGTTGTCGCTTCGGGGTATAGCCCTATGGTACAGCGATGGGTCACGTGCCAAGTCTCCACGGTTCTCGTCATGACTAGTTCGGCGTTTGTGTTTGCCTCTTGCATGTAACCAAAACACCACAACCTCTCATACGCCGACCACCGTCTGGAGACAAACACTACACTGCGTATCACAAGCCTGTATCGAACAAGACACTAAGCTGAGGTGTAATCTGGTCCTAAACTTAGCGTTCCAATGGACCTTACTTTCCATGCTGGCCCCCAACTTTCCCATTCCGATTTTGTCAAGGGTACGCTCGTTTATCCGCGCGATAGCGTCCAGCTAGAGAAGATCTACTGTAACGGGGTTGAGGTTTAACGCGAGGCTGTTGGTCTTGTTTACTCGTGCTTGACAAGAAGGACCCACCCGACGGCGCTAAACTACTTCAGCGTCTACATCTTGTCTCTAATTTTATGTAAGGAACGCCCAACCTTCTCATACGACCACCGTCTAGTTCAACACTAAGCTGCGTACAACAAACCCGTAGCAAATAGCAGACTAAGTCGAGGTCTAATTTAAGCCTAAGGCAATACTCTTAGTGTTCCAATGGATCCCGCTTTCTGTAGTGACTTCGAACTCCCCCATTTTGATTTCGTAAAGGAATGGCGAGCGGCTAGCGATCTTCTTGCTACTTCAATGAAGCGCTATGTTAACGCATGTCGTCTGCTAAGGGATATTTATCCGGAACCCACTCGTGTGCTTGATAATACTTCGCCAATCTGGGACGTCTTTAATGACATGGATAGAGAACTAACTCGGCTCCAGGCTTATCAGTCCCAACTCCGCCAAATGCGAGTGGAAGTTAGCCTCTTTCGAAACCAATCTCCAAAGCTCGCACCTATCATGCTCCTGCCCCGTGAAGTTTTGGCATATATATTCGAGCTTGTTGTGATTACTGAATACTGGGAGTATTGCATACAAGACGAAGGCCACAGACTTGAACCCCCGATGCACCCAAATACCTTGTCTAGCATCTGCACATACTGGCGCCAGATCACCACGAACACACCTTCACTCTGGGGGCACATCAACCTTGTCGTACCAGGACCATACACACAGCAATCCTATGGTCGCGCTTCCCGGTTCATTGGTCGGACTACCAACACGCCACTATTTATTCGTATACACAACGGATTTACAACTTCCAGCGCAGTTCATGTGCAACGATTGACTAAGTGGTTGGCCCCTATCGCAAATCGAATATACTCGCTCGATATGTCTGAAGGTCGACCATCCAAAGAAATGCTGATCTCAGTTCTACGGTGCTGGTTGGAACACGGTACTCCCGGTACGGTCAAAGAACTCAGTATCTCGTACTGCGGATGTGGCGACAACAATCACTTCCGATTTATCGAACCCGCATTGGCCTCTAACCGAAAATCGTGGCAGCTTGACATTTCATCGCAACGATTTGAAGAGTTTTTCCAGCCTATTGTGCTCTTGCGGTTTGAGGGCTTATTTCCTCCTTGGCACAGCCAGGCATATCATGGTCTAATTCATTTAAGACTCGATACGGGGCGCATCAAAGAGGCGGAACTTCTCGATATTCTATCCCAAACCCCACAACTCCGTACGCTCTCTTTTAGGCTAAGGGTCTCAAATATGCGGCCACACGACTCGGATCAGGTGGCACCCGTTCATCTTCCTCGACTAGAAATACTGAATTTGAACGAGATGGAGACTACTGATGTTTGGGGTCTACTGCGACTGCTAGAACCCGGCTCTGGTCCGCTCAGGTTATCACTCGCGGTGAGCGATGGTGAACCGTGGGTCAGCTGGAGCAGTTTTGCCAGCAACAAGGAAGTACACGCATTTATTCGGCGATCAAACATAACAGCATTGCACCTCACTGGGGCGATGGGTGCTCAAGACGTTTGGTTCCCTCAACTACTAAGCATCTTTCCTCAACTCCACTCATTGGCTCTCAAGGACTACTCGTTAATTCAACATGACACCGGCGAATATGACCGCGTATGCCTCTCACTCCGCGAGTTATGTTTGATCAGTTGCGAAATAGACATCAATTTACTGGAGCGGTTGCTGCGCGCTCACTCGATCCAAGTCCTCAGGGTCGAGGATTGCGACACGATGGGGGATAGAGCATCGATAGAAGAGCTACCAAATACGCTATCTGCACTTGTTCCCAACGTCAAATGTTATGGGGTTTATGATAGGGATTATTCAGACCCTTACCTAGACTGGGGTTTTGTGGACTTTTAGTGGTTGGTTGCCTCTCTAAATGCGTGTAATACGTGCTAAGCTGTTTTCAATGTAGATCTAAGTGTCCGTGCCGAACAAAGCGCCTCACTTGATGCGTTATATGTTGGCATACCACGACTCATGCTCCGCTATATTTTCTCTTCTCCTAGATGCAGCCTCGTTTGCTGAACTGTACACGCTATCCTTTACCGATGGTGATGTTTACCTTGGAAACAACCTTGGTCTTTTTGTATGAAATTGATGCTAATTATAAGCTCACAACGTTTGTATGCGTGCAAGCGACACTGCGCAAAGGTCACTGGTGATCCCTGCAAGTTCCGCGACGCTTCCCAAATTTCCATATTAGGCAATTCGTAATTTGAGTCACAAGAGCGAGTAAGCGCCGTGAGTCAACCCTGATCGCCCACCACCACAAACTCCTTCAACCCGTAAGCCCGGTCCACACGAAACTTACTAACACTAAACTACTCTAACCCCTAGAACCGAACACAATGTCCGACCCAACAGCGGCCACGACCGAAGAACCCCTCTTCGACCCCTCGCTCAAAAAGCGTAAAAAGAAAAAGGTGCTCTTTGGCGAAGACCCGCTAGGCGCAGACGGCGCTGAAGAGCCTGAAGTTCCTGCTGTTCCTGCTCCTGCTGAGACGACTCCTGGACCGTCGATTCTTAAACCTGCGACGCAAGAAACGAATGGTGCTGCAGCTGCTGTTGCTGAGGAGGCGGGGGGCGGGGCGGAGGAAGATCCGGCTGCGATGTTTGGAGATTTGAAGAAGAAGAAGAAAAAGAAGGTTGAGATTCCTTTGGACCTTGATTTGGTGAGTTGTGGTGGTCCCCCTGTGCCCTGTTACTGAGAGTAGGATTTGGGATTTGGGCTGGTTGGTGTAGGACGAAGGAGCGCCAACGCCTGCGAGTGGAGATGCTACGCCTGCCGTCGGTGCGGGTGGTGGTGATGATTTAGATTTTAGCGATTTGAAGAAGAAAGGGAAGAAAAAGACGAAGAAAACTGCGTTTGATTTGGAGGCGTTCGAGAAGGAGCTTGCTGGGTCTGCTACTACTAAAGGTGCCCATATCCCTAATCCCCCCTCCCTCACGCCACGGTGAATTAACACTCGTTTTGGGTTCGGTTGCAGCTAAAGATGCAGATGACGAGGATGAAGATGGTGCTGGTGATGAGACCAAGGGATTGGATGAGGGCGATTTGGGTGAAGATGTGTTTGCGCATCCTGTTTCTGGTGGAGAGGGAGGTGCGATGGTTGAGACTTGGCATGGGACGGATCGGGATTATACGTATCCAGAGGTGAGTTCGTATCTAATTGAAGTCTATCTATTTGTCATTAAATGCGGGATGGTTGGTGTTGTAGCTACTTGGCCGATTCTACCAAATACTGCGCGCCCAAAACCCAGAACTGGCGGGCGAGAAGCGTCGATACACAATCGTCCCGCCGAGCGTACACCGAGATGGGAACAAAAAGACGGTGTTTGCGAACGTCAGTGAGATTTGTAAACGGTACGGCATAACTGATTTTTATATATTTATCGATGAGGAGATTGATGGTGCTTTTGGGTTTATAGGATGCATCGTCAACCGGACCATGTGATCCAATTCCTGTTCGCCGAGTTGGGTACGACTGGTTCGGTCGATGGATCCCAACGACTGGTGATCAAGGGTCGGTTCCAGCCTAAACAGCTTGAGAACGTTCTCAGGCGGTATATTGGTATGTTCTTTTTCTGGTAACTATTATACCGTGGTAAAAACCAAACTAAACAATCTACAGTCGAGTATGTCACATGCAAAACGTGCAAGTCACCCGACACGATTCTGACAAAAGAGAACCGCATCTACTTCATGTCATGCGAGTCGTGCGGTTCTCGTCGGTCGGTCAGCGCTATCAAGGCTGGGTTCCAGGCTCAAGTTGGGAAGCGCAGTCGTACGAAGGCTGCTACGTAGTTTGTGTTGTGATCGGGAGCTGTTGGTGTATTGGCGTGAATGTTGTTGTGTCTTGTATAGAAAGAATGAATTGTTGGAACGATCATATTGTATCTGCTTCGATGAGTCTAGTTGTCGTAATGTGGGCTGGTGACACATCATCCGCGGCCTCTGTTGCCTGCATTTGACGAGTGTACGTACGTTGGAGTAGAGGTCCTCGTGGCCGTGGAGGAGGGTCCAAAGTCGTTTTAATTCTGACCACAACCTCGCTCATCTCGCCCGTTCAAGGTGAATCTCCGAGTAGATGCACTGTTTGTTCGGATCTTGATACTGCATTCGACATCGACAACGTGTTATACACTGCCATTCAGTGCCCTGCATTACGCCACCAACTTGTTGTTCCTCGCATTAAACTTTGAACCGTGATCGCGTGAGAGGACGTGTCCTTGGGTGAGAGCCTTACTAGAGGAAAAGGTTAGCTGGTTAAAGGTATGTTTTATTTTGTATTTCGATAACATACGCGAGCTAATACCAAGCTAGCACATCGCTTCTGGCCATTAGACAACACCCTCGGGTAACTGCCAGCACCACCTATCCAAGCTCGCTTAGGTGCGAAAGGAGCCAGGCTCGCCAGCTGAGGTGAGTCCCCGCTCGGTTGCTTCCCCCTTGGCCATCCTGCTCCCGCCCACCACCACACGGCCACGGCCCGTTTCATCTGTGGCAGTCCCTTGGTAGCTCTCTCATTTTCTTCACAGCTTTTATCTATTTTGTCGAGTAGACGCTCACTGCTTTGCCTCTCTAGGGTGTTTCTTGTCGACCATACCCTCTTTCGATGGACTTTGCAGAGTATTATGTCGAGAATGCGAGACAGTTTTGGGCTGGTGAGTCATGTGTTGTGTAGCTGGAGGGTTGATAGCTTATTTCTGCTATGACGTGGTTCCAGAGTTGGAGGATATCCTTATGATTCCTTCGTCAGCATCGCTAAACAGGATCGATTCCGCCTTGAGAACGTTTGTCAACTTTTGCTCCACCTATCACGGTTAGCTCTCTTATCATCCTCTTTCATTCCTCAAAAAGTTAATCAGGCATTTTATATCTTATCACAGAACAATACCTCCACGAAACCGACCAGCTCGAACACGCCGTCGCCCTCCTGCTCGACTCTGACCTCTTCGCGTTCCACTCTGACCGCTCGTCCGAACAGCTCACGTCCGCCGCACACACCGAAACCAACCCGCACGCCTTGCTCGTCATATACTCTGTCCTCTTGCACTATGGTCGACGCCACCCCGCGTTCTTTGGCGCAGCCGCCACCATCCCCTCTCAACAATCCACAGCCGCTCGAATTGGAATGGACGCGTTGACGCCTATGGTCCCGCAAGGCAAACGATCGGCAGGGCATAAGCGATGGCAGGGCCTGATCCCGCTCTTGATGGATCATGTCAGGTGGGGCGTGGATGATTTGGCTAGTGGTGTGTTGGGTGTTCCGATTGAGGCGAGGTTGAGGCTGGTGTGTGTGAGGTTGTTGTATGAGGTTTGTAGGGTGCAAAAGCTGGATGCGATTGATTTGAGTGAGTTATTTTGTTTGAGCTGGATGGAAGGGTGGGTAACTGATGGGGTATTTTGCTTGGTGGTGATAGAGGTGTTTGATGATTCGTTTATTGAGCATTTGTTCGAGACGATTGAGGATACGAGGTGCGCGGCGGACGAGACGTTGAATTATTATCTCATCAAGCTTATCGTGAGTTTCTTTCTCTCTCCTCTCTCAGCTCAGGAACCCACTCAACTAATCTTTCTTCCTTCCGCTCAGGTCGCGCTAAACGAGCAATTCATGGTCGCCTCTCTCATCCCACACAAACCCTCCAAAGCCGGTTCTGACGCTGGCACCCCAACGCCCACACCGTCTCCTCAATCTCAAACGTTCCTCAAACCGACGCACCAGCGCGCGCCGTCGGCGGATCGACCCCCGAATAGGGTATTGGAGATTTTGATGAGGCGGTTGTACTCGAGTCAGACGTTTGGAGCGAATATTATATTCATGCTTAACCGTGCTGGTGAGTTTTTTCTGTTGAATTCTCTTTGGCGGTGGTTTGGCTGAGAGTGGTGGGTGGTTGGTAGAAAATACGCCGGAAGACTTGTGCATGCAGCTGCTTCTTTTGAAGATGTTGTATCTGTTGTTCACGACACCTGGGACGCACGAGTACTTTTACACGAACGATTTACGGGTGTTGGTCGATGTGTTTATTCGGGAGCTTACGAATTTACCTGAGGAGAGCGAATCGGTGCGTACACCCCACCCGCCCCTACCCAATGCCTAACTGCTACTGAACCTGGGACAAAACAGCTACGACACACATACCTCCGCGTCCTCCACCCACTCGTCACCAACACCCAACTCAAAACAACACCCTACAAACGCCCCGAACTCCGCTCGACGCTCATCTCGCTCGTCGCCCATTCTCACATCCGAGACGTGAACCCGACGACCAAACGGCTCGTCGAACGGTGTCTTGCGGCAGAGTGGTCCAAGGCGCTTGGGAGTCTTGATGGACTTGGGATCCCGGGCCTCGGTGGACGGAGTCTGTCGGCTAAAACGTCTTCGGCGGATTTGGTAGCGCGGTTAACGGTCGATCCGCATGCGCATGTGTTGCCTAGGAGTGCGAGTGCTGAGCCGGTACTGCGCAGTTTGGATAGGTTGAAGCTTGCTGATTTGGGTTCGGCTCCGGGGAGTACGAATGGGAGTACGAGTAGTTTGACGGATGTTGCGGGTGCCCCACATCCTCCCCCTGTTGTTAAACCGGTCCCGCCGATCCGACAACCGCGTAAGCAAAATACGGATCCGTCTGCGTCGACACCGCCGTTGTCCCCTTCGAGGTCGAGTACGTATAGTTCTGCGAGCGAGCCTGCTAGTGGGTTTGGACCGAGGCATGGGTATGGGCATGAGAAGTTTGTTGTTCTTCGAGGGTCGGATGTTGTAGGAGAGAGGAGGAAAGCGCCGAGTCCGCCGACGCAGAGACGGAAACCGCCTGCGGTGCCTGTGCGGGTGCCGAAGATTGAGATCGGGCACGGTGGGACGACGATTACGACTATTGCTTCGTCGAGTGGGAAGCATTTATGAGAAGATACGATTTCTTTTTTTGCTGCTGTTTTTGTTTTGTTGTGGATTCGGATTTCCGTGTTCTGTCCAGTGCTGCTTTCTTGAGTGCTTTTTGATTTTTTTGCCTGTCTCTCATTTGTACCAGTTCTCTACATTTCGTTTTGTCCAATGCAACCGAGTGCATGCATCCCAATTTGTGACAAGTCAAGCGGATCTAAATGAAAGTGGCGGGATCTGTTTGTGTCCATAGCAGTTGATGTGGCTGTGCCAATCTTGAGACCTTTGCACTGGACCACCATCATACTGCTCACTAACGCCTTGTAAGAGTTCGGGCTAGGAAACCAGAAGCCTTAGGGCTGTAAAATACTGTATAAAACTCTAGCTGTTTAATTGTATTTCTGTATTGTGAGGATTGCGTAAAAGTGGCCGTCAGGTGAGCACCTGGCACTCCTAAATATCCATTCTCTACCGGCTAACCGAGTGTGCACATGAACCAGGCTCGATTATCATAAATCAAATACAACCAAGATACTGCTACTACAATGAAGATATCAGTCCTCCAACATGACCCCAAAATGCACCTCCCCCAGCGCAAAGGCGACGCCACGCCCATCACACGCAACCTCAACCCGCTTGCGCACCCGTTCGCCCGAGCACGAGAACGTACCCGAGCGCTCAACGCTGCCAAGATCGAGCGGATGTTCTCCAAGCCGTTTGTCGCGAGTTTAGAGGGCCATGTAGATGGGGTGTACACGCTTGCGGCCAAGGCGGGCGAGTTGGGGACTGTGACGAGTGGAAGTGGGGATGGCGGTGAGCTTTTGTTTCTAGTTGAGTTGGGTGTTTTTGGATTTGATGGGATTGTTTGTGGTGTAGAGATTATTGTACATGATTTAGCGGAGCAGAGACATTTGGTAAAGTTTCCTGGAGCTCACAAGGGGACTGTTTCTGCGATTACGTATGCGGAGGGACCGAGGCTGTTGAGCTGTGGTGTGGATCGGACTGTGAAACTTTGGGATACGACGTTTCCGGTTGAGGGGGATGGGGACGAGCAGTCGACGGTATGTCCCGGGTGAATGCGAAATTTTTATATGCTGATATACGGTTGTTTAGCGCGCACCTCTGAACGTGTTTCCTGGAAAGGTTGCATTCAAGTATGTTTTATGCGTTTGTTTGAATATGTAATGTAGACTGAGTTTCTTGATTAGTGCCATAGATCATCACAGGACGGATCAGCTATTTGCCACGGCCTCGAACATCGTACAGTTATGGGACGAGACCAAGTATGAGATTCTCCACCCGCTCCTTCGCTACTTCTCAACAACCTATTAGGTCAACTCCTGTATCTAACTTGACATTCCCGACCTCGAACGAAACTGTTACCGCCCTCCGATTCAACTTATCCGAATCATCCGTGCTCGCTACAACCGGCTCAGACCGAACTCTGACTCTGTACGACATCAGGACGGGCAAAGCAGAGCGTAGATTGGTTATGCAGGTACTCCCCCTTTCCTCTTCCCTCTCATCAACCTCCATCTTACCTCATTTCACACGGCCTAGATGCGAGCCAACGCCCTCTCCTGGTGCCCCACGTTCCCCACAACTCTCCTCCTCGCATCAGAAGACCACAACCTCTACACGTTCGACGTTCGCTCCCTCGCCTCGCCCACTCAAATCTACAAAGGTCATGTCGCGGCCGTCATGTCCTGCGGCTGGTCTCCGACCGGACAAGAGTTTGTCAGCGGCGGGTGGGATAGGAGTGTACGGATATGGAAAGAGGGACAGGGAAGTGGGAGTGTGGTGTATACTGGGAAACGAATGCAGAGGTGTGTTTCCGTTTCGCTCATTTTTTGAGGTTTGGGATGGGTGTTGATGAGAGGGTGTATGTAGGGTTTTTGCGACTGCGTATACCCAAGATGCGAGGTTTGTGATATCGGGTTCGGATGATGGGAATGTGAGGTTGTGGAAAGCGCGGGCGGCGGAAAAGTTGGGTGTTGTGGATGGGCGGGAACGTGCGTCGAAGGAGTACCGAGACCGGTTGAGGGAGAGGTGGAAGGCTGATAAGGAGGTTGGGCGAATTGAACGGTGCGTTGAGCATTTATTGTTTGAATGCGTGGTGGAATATAACTTCCTTTTTACAGGCAACAACGACTCCCTGTGGCTATCAAGAAAGCTACAGAGCTCAAGCGAACTATGCTCTCCGCTCGGGCTGTCAAAGAGGAACGGAGACGAAAGCATACAAGGGCGGGAGCGAGCAAGCCCAAAGCGGAGAGGAAAAAAGTTGTGGTTGTCGAACAGACTTGATCGCTCGGCATGTTGTATTACAGTTATACATCTATTCCATTACAACAGACCTGGATAATATGGATACATGAAGCATTGTTACTCGGACTTGTATCCTTCGGATACTGTATCCGTGCCCCATCGTACGGTAGATGTGTTCCGGCCTTCTGCGAACCCGAAGAATATTCCGATTACGAGGAGGATGTGTGATGCGAGTAGGACGGTGGAGGAGAGGTTTGTTGAGGGGTAGGTGTTCCATGCGTATTCGATTGCTATAAGGATGGCGACACTGTAGCTCACTTTGGTTAGTATGTGAGGCATTATGGTTGGGGAGTGTGCTTACCGGACAGGAACAGGATACTTGGTGCGCCACGCGAGCAGTGGGAGCTGTGTCGCGTACCAAGAGTAGAATTGGTAGTGCAACGACCGAGCGCAGAGTATGCCGATCAAATTAGCGGTGAAAAATACGGTCGCGATATCTGTCCTTTCATCTCAGCACATTCCCTAGCCGCTTTTACATAACAACACACTCACAATCTTGTGATACACCCGACAACGCAGCCGGACTCCCAGGTCGCTCCAACGCCCTCTTGATCACCGCCACCGCCCCACCCTGCTTCCGACACCAGACGCCAAACCCAAATAACCCAAGCAAAGCAACATGACATGCTAACAACCCTTTGGCGAACGGTGCACTGAGAAACATCGGTTCAGAGACGAATCGCCAGTTGACGGTCCATTTGTAGAGGAATTGACGGCCGAGGTTGAATGAGTTTGTGATGTAGGGTGATGGGTGGGTTGTTATGAATGGAGAAGATAGGGTGAGGACGGTGAGAAAGGTGAGTAGGAGGTAGAAGATGGATGGGATGAGGCCTGTTGT
Organism: Ceratobasidium sp. 395; assembly: GCA_019616345.1. NCBI lineage: Eukaryota > Fungi > Basidiomycota > Agaricomycetes > Cantharellales > Ceratobasidiaceae > Ceratobasidium > Ceratobasidium sp. 395. The sequence goes on from WSTH01000530.1 coordinate 16,023, forward strand.
GAGGAGAAGGATGAGTGCGAGGGCCGGTGTGTAGAGGAGGATGTTCATTTTGATGCTGAGAGCAAGCCTGGAGACATTCGATTGGAGTTAGATACTTGACTTCGCATAAACAGGGGAGATAATTACCCAAAGAGAATGCTCCCAATCGCCCAGCGTCTCCTTTGGAACGCGAATATAGCCGCCATGGAAAGTGGCGCAGCCCAACAGTCGTTGAAAAGCCGGAGAACAAAGATAGAATGGAGCCGTTTGCTGAGTGGTAGGAAGAGCAAGACGTATTGGGGTATCCCGGCTTTACGATACACCAGAAACGTAAGAGCCATGGTTAGGAGGTATAGTCCACCATAGATTTGCTGTACTTTTGGAAGAAATTTGAGGAAACCGCCTTCAGTTAGGTTGTACAAGAAGTGGTGTATATGGACATGACCGGCCGGGTACCTACAAACCCCCAATTTACTACTGACCTCCAGGTTTCAGATGAAAGCAAAAGTACTCACACGACCGGTCCAGTAGGCCCCGTTATTTTCGAATAATCTCGCTCTCCGTCGACGTACAGCTTTGTCTGTATCATGTACGTTTCAAAGTCAATCTCAGTGTCTGAACCGGTTTCTGGAGGTGGGTATTTTTGTGTTACACGTCATTTGGGCGGCTGAGAACTCACACGATACGAATCGAATGATGAGTTGGCATAGGAGTGCGTCGCCGAGGAGAATTAGAACGGATATGAGCCAGAAGTATTGAGGTCTTGTCAAGAGGAGTGTGAGTGTTCTTAGAGGTTGAGTCGCGTCGAGTTTGTCATTTGGCTGAGGTCGGGTGGGAGGCGGAGCCATGGCTCAGAGTTTTCAAGAAAAAAATCAATATAAACGTAGAATATCCAAAATGTCCTCAAGTAACCGAGATATGTTTTTGCTTAATTAAAAGAAGAGTACCAGCGAGCCAGAGTTTGGAAGTCAGAACGAGGGAGAAACCGGAGAGTACAGTAAGCGCCGAGCAACATTTGCACACAGATTGATCTGCCACCCTTTGACTCTCCCACCGCCCCCGTCGACGAAATGCTCTCCCGCACCGTCCGCCCGACGCTGGTCGCTGCCGCCCACGGTGTCCAGAATGCCCAGGCTGCACGTAACATGGCCACGCTCCGTGAAATCGAGATGCGTCTTAAATCTGTGCGAAATATCGAGAAAATCACCAAGGTACGGGTTGCATGCATACTGATCTACTCGAATCGGCAATTGGGTTAATCTGGAATTAATTTTGTTTATAGTCAATGAAGATGATTGCGTCGACTCGGTTGAACAAGGCTCAGCGTGCGATGGTTACTGCCAAGGCGTACGGTGTAGCCAACAACGGTGCGTGATGCCCCAAAACCACTCCCCTATGTTGCTCATCATCGCATAGAGGTCTTTGGAAACTCTGAGGTAACCGCCCAAGCTAACGACAAGAAGCTCTATATTGTTGTTTCCTCTGACCGTGGCCTCTGCGGTGGTATCCACTCCTCGGTCACAAAAGCTGCCAAAAAGGCTATCGCAGAAAACAACGGCAATGGGTCTATTGTCGTCCTAGGTGAAAAATCCAAGTCTCAGCTCTCTCGATCTGCAAGTCACCTCCTCGAGCTCTCGTTCTCCCAGATCGGACGCGAGGTCCCGACGTTTGCCGACGCTTGCATCATCGCGGACAAGATTATCACTAGCGGGATCGAGTTTGATTCCGTCGCGTTGGTGTATAATCGATTTGTTTCTGCTATCGCGTATGAGAGTACGATTATGGAGGTGTTTAATGAGAAGGCTTTGTTGGAAGCTCGTGAGTGTTCCCCATGCGCTCGGGTTGTCCCGGTCGATTCATTTGGTCGGTCATAGCTGCATTTAAGGCGTACGAGTTGGAAGACGACTCGACAAAGGACCTTGTCGAGTTTTCACTCGCCAATGCTATCTACGCTGCCCTTGTCGAGGGCCACGCTGCCGAAATCAGCTCTCGGTGCGCTTATCTTTCGCATATACTTTAGTTCCCAATTTAACTGAGGTTTTACTTCGTAGTCGCAACGCCATGGATAACGCGTCCAAGAACGCAGGAGACATGATTGGTCGTCTGCAGATGCAGTTTAACCGCGGTCGCCAGGCTAACATTACCAACGAGCTCGTCGACATTATCACTGGTGCTTCTGGTGCGTCTCCTTCTTTCTATGTCTTCGGCATCTTACTAAGCACTCACCCAACTCTCAGCACTCTGAGCGGTATGATAGTCGTACATGGGATAGAAACGGCGGCGTGCGGATTAAAATGCTCAATACATCTTTGCTGTCCCATTGCAACTCGAGTATAAATCAAAATTACTTTGATGGACACCTTGACTGAGCGATATTTGGGCTAATCCGGAGTATCTGAGACGATACCAGATGTTGTGTCAATCTACGCACAACTCCAGTGCTTGGCTTGTTGATTGCATGACGGAGGACGATTTTGGAGCTGTGTGGCTGTGCTTCACGGCGCTTGTACTCAGGGTTCAAGGTTGCTCCCGACTTGCTCTTGACACATATATTCGGGACAAATAGCGAGAATATCTCAGGATACAGGTAAATACAGGTCACAGCCGGCTGAAAATTCTTTCGTGCTACATTCCGCCTACATTTCCGGCTTCACATCAGGGCTTCTTCGATAATCTTCGTGATCTTGTCCGACCGAGGGGTGATTTTGCACTCGAACGGCGGCGGGTGGCTACAAGCAGACCATATCAACCCCAGCCATCACTTGAGCTTACGAAATCCCAGTACTCACCTGACTGTCGTGTTGGAGTATTGCAGCGAGGGAAGCTTGGGTTTCCCGTCTTCGTCGACGACCGGCGTGATATCGTACGCGGCCAAGGTAAGCGCGATAGAGAGCCAGACGGATGATTGAGCCACGTTGATCCCAGGGCAGCGCCTGCACTCATCTCGTTTAATTCATCATATTCTAAGCGAGCAATCCGTATAAGCCCACTGACCTTCGACCGAACCCAAAAGCGACATCCTCCGGATTTGGTTGCGGCTCAACACCCAGATGCCGGTCGGGGTTGAACGTGTCAGGATCCTTGTAGGTTAACGAATCTCGAAGAATAGCCCAGATGTTCGCGATTATGGCCGTGTTGGTGGGGATGCGCATGCCTAAATGTGTTGAACAGGTCTGTACGATGGGTGGCTGCCCATGGGAAGTGACGACCAACCTTTGTAACTATCATCGCTACTGGCCATGTACTTGTGTGGAAGACCCAACGGTACGAGCGGCTGCCACCTCAAGACTTCCTTGTATACCGCTTCGACGTACGGAAGAGACTCGCGGTCTGCATACGTAGGCAGTCTACCGGTTCCGATCACGCGTTCAATCTCAGCCTGGGCGGTGGCTTGAGCAGCCGGATTGTACAGCATCGCGATGAAAAACGTGGAGATTGCCGAAACGGTCTTGTTGGAGGCGAAGGGAGATGAGAAGTAATCATCATGAAACATGTGGATATATGCGTACCGTGTCTGCTCCACCTGCGTATAGAGATGCTGCAGAGACCTGTTTCAAGGACTTAGGACTCAAGTAGGTATGTAATTTTTAGCTTGCATACCTTAACCACGTCCTCGTAATCTGCCTCCTGTTTAGGGTTCTCCAGCCAACCAGACACAAGCGAGTGTTCGCCTCCAGCCTCCTAAATATCGGGCTTGCTTCAGCTCTGATGATTATTATACATTGGTATTCTGAGCTCACCATTTGTTGGCGCACAAAGCCCATAGGCATATCCTCAAGCTTATTCAAGCGTTTACGTGCGTCGGCGGCTACTTTCTTGAACGGTGCCCATGGAATGTATTGCACTGTGGAACGAAGTTGTACTTAGAGGTAAAGCCGAAATGATCGTGCTAAAAGAACTCACGCCAAGGGAAGATATCCACCAGATACGCTCCAGGTGCCGACAGGTGCGAGAATGAGTCCATTGCTTGTTCGGCCGCCATGATGTACTCGTCAGATGTATCGTGCACCGTATATCCGTATGTGAGCTTCACGACAGTAGCGGCGGCGGTTCTAGGGGTGGTAGTTATATCAGAGAGGTCAAAGGGGCCGGCGAAATGGAAACGGTATCACGCACTGCCGGATGTGAGCTACTAGGTCCTCAGGGGTGCGTAACAGTCTCTGGACGAACCGCAGTGCCTCTTGCTCTTGCATGGGTCGCCAGTTCTGTCAAAGCTCGATGTAATGATTGGAGACTAGTGTACGGTAGGCGAGATGAACTGACCTGCATCGCTTTGTTGTTCATTCCATCATGTAAAAGTTTCCGCACGCGCCTCACTCGGTTTGTGTCCGACATGAGCCCAAGGTTCTGATCCCAACCTGCACTAACAAAGGAGAACTGCCTTGAGCTCTGTATAAGAGTGCGCCGGGATTAGAACTTACAGCTCCCCGGCCATCACTAGTCGTGGCCGGTAACTGTATACGGCTGAACGATGCTCCAATAGCTCTATCGCTGCTTCATGAGAGTTGAGGATGACTAGGTTGTTACCAGGCATTGGAGCGTAGATCACGTCGCTCTCTACATGGTCAGATGCAAAGCGAGAACGATGGTTAGCTATATGCAGACTCCAGAGATAGTAATAGCTCATACTGATCTCCTCTCCCCATCGTATGAACGCCTTCCAGTTGGGCTCGTTTTGAGGAAGGGATAGAACACTGCCGATGAGTGGCCAACTAGGCGGTCCAGGAGGCAGAGGTACGCCGCTTGACGTGGGCTGCTTTCTCCGCAACCAGATCCAAGCAGCCACTAACGCAGTACAAAATACTGCATAATCGAAGCTGCTGACAGTCATCACGGAGTGGGGCAATGGTAATGTGGGGGGGGGGGGTGCCAAGTACGAATGAGGCCAAGGGGGGAACAGCGCATATATAGTCCCATACCAGGGCTTCGGAATTGTCATGTTTCTCAATGACTTTTCTCTGTAGCATACAGTTCAAGAGTGATGTCTATATGTCGTTGGCAAAATCTATCATCCTTCTACAGGATCAGTATCACTGTAGCCCTATTGGAGGATCACCTTCCGGCCGTCGCAGCGATGAAAAGGTTGGTGATCAGAAGAAGCGTATTTGTAAAGCACCCAAGATTTGGCCAGGATTATCAAGAGTCCCACTATTAGTAGTCGTGTGTTTTTAGGCTACTGCTCTGGGGACACGCTGTGCTGCGTTGGACTTACCCAATCTTCGAGAAACGGTAAGCAGGAGTTTCCCACTCGAACACATTTACCAATGAGTTTGGTTCGAGCCGAATTGTAACATTGCCCCAGGCTCTCTTGTGGATCAGTTTAGCCTCAACCGCCATCCGTTTTTCACACGTTGATTAGCGGGCAGCTGTGGGTGAATGGTGTTTAATGACATTCAATTTGAACCCTAGCCGTGTGGCTACATATACAATCTGGCTCCCGCCACCACGGGTTATTGACAGTTCTCAGCATCCATATCCCCCTCCAATTATCTGCAAGTATAAAACTACCACCAGCACCCGTAGGAAGTGCCTGGGTGTCCTTAGCTATAGCAAAGGCCAGCTTCCTAAAAGGGAGCATGTTCCCGGCAAGTCTTACCTTTGGCGAAAAACCTGACATATATGCTCGACCGAACAGAAGAACCCGCTTGAATGTTCAACTTGACGTAGAGAAGATCAATTTGTCCGACTACACAACCATCAAACTCTAAGACCTGCAAGCAACTGTCATATTTGCTGGTGTGTGAGGCCTGAGGGACCCCAAAGTCGAACGTGGGGGCATCGGCGGTGTTGAAACTTAGGGTGAGTATGAACTTTGAGCCCCGTCGTACCTCCGGGGGAGCGTTGGGGTGGCCCGACGCTACGCGCCGGGCCCGTTCCAGGCTGCGGCGCTTATTTTATGTAGACCCTGATTGACTCTGATTACTAAGCTTTCGTCGTGCCTTTTAATATAGATGCCTTTTAATATAGATGAACTTTGGAGCCCCGTTGCACTCCGGGGGAGCGTTGGGGTGGCCCGACGCTACGCGCCGGGCCAGTTCCATTCAGCGCTTAAGTTAGACCCTGAGTGTCTCAGATAGACAGACCCTGAGTATGACATAAGGTTCCCACGGTGTTTCTTCCATTATTAGTTGATAGATGAACTTTGGCCCCGTCGTTCCTCCGGGTGGTTTGGAGTGGCCCGACGCTACGCGCCGGGCCTGTTCCATCAGACTCGGCGCTTGCGGTTGGATAGACCCTGAGTGTCTCAGAGAGACAGACCCTGAGTATGACTAAGGTTCCCACGGTGTTTTCTTCCATTATTAGTTGATAGATAGATAGATAGATAGATATTTGACTTGCCAGATGATTCGGATTCGAGGGAGACGGCCTGTAAGCACATGAATGAAATGAGTACTCAACAGAATAGGGAGTAGAACATGTTTGT
>WSTH01000531.1:0-22410 GCA_019616345.1 Ceratobasidium sp. 395
TCATGAGCGCTCCGTGGCGTTAAACGAGCATTCACCACAGGTGCAGTCCCCAATGAGAAAAATCAGTTTTGCAGACGGGGTGCCATGATTGCAGAGCAAGTTGTAGCTCACATCCGGACGGATTGGCCTCACATCCGACGGCCGGGAACTGCCGAAACCGTGGTTTTATTTGTTATTCGGGCAGTGCGAAAAAAGTTCCACTCTCATCTTACAGCCGTTTGCAGATAAGATGAGAGTGAGGTTTTTTCTCCTCGCCCCATTGTCTGCTTATCAATCGACGGAACCAGTAGCGCCCATCGCCGGATGCGAGTCCGGAATTGCGGCTTGGGGGCTACACCTAATGAAGACAGTTACGCCTTCAAACCTGAGCACGCTGCCGCAAGGTCCGTTGACGCTGCGGAATACGTCATTACAAGTAAAATCATGTACAGTAGTTAGCTTGGATAGGAGAGTTTTCAATAAGGCATCAATGTGTGATAATAATTTGCTTGCCTGTGCGTAGTGTGAGATACTTCCTTAAGATTTGTGGCAATGTATGTTTCACGGGTATATGCGGTAAGCTTGTAGCATAACGCAACTTATTCTCGACTTCAACGCTGCGCTGAACCGAATATCTGCAACTGAACAATTTTTTTGCTCTTTCCATTCTGCTCGCACTTCAATGCATGTATTCCATGCTGTTATTAGCCATCCACTGAGCACCAGCACGTTACAAGACTCAGAAGCGCCACGAGTGGCGCATACCTCCAGCTTTTCAGCTCCCAGCCTCTACCGCACATCACATAGGAGGCGCATGACGATGATTTATTTACGTTGACTGAAATACTTACAAGGAAAATTGTATACCGCAGAAACAGAGGAGTAGCCTAAGACGAAACCGACGCAGCAGCAGGAGCGGTATTCGCGTTCAGCGCGCTAGGTGTTCCTGAACTCTCCCTCGGCCCGAGTGTGTTTGCTCCTCGTAGCGCTCTGGGCACGTTTAGGTGATGGTGGCAGGACAGACGGTGGTAGAGTGCTGTTGTGCATAGGCGCAGCCGAATGGGAGTCCTGGCGGGAGGGGATATTTGTCCAGTAGATGGATATCGGTATTGACAATAATCGACCGCAATAGCCCACTTGGCTTGACGCGACCACACTGTATACTTTTTTTAATGCATTGGTCGGAGGGCCAGATGATGACGTATTCCGCAGCGTCAACGGACCTTGCGGCAGCGTGCTCAGGTTTGAAGGCGTAACTGTCTTCATTAGGTGTAGCCCCCAAGCCGCAATTCCGGACTCGCATCCGGCGATGGGCGCTACTGGTTCCGTCGATTGATAAGCAGACAATGGGGCGAGGAGAAAAAACCTCACTCTCATCTTATCTGCAAACGGCTGTATCTGCAAACGGCTGTACCAGCAGAACTCTGAGTCTAATCCTCCAGTTTTATGGTTTTAAGGCTCCTGGCTGCAACATTTCAACCCTCTCAATTTTTGTTCGCTTTCACTGTTTTACAGCTCTAGCGCAGTGTTGATATTCGCCTTAAGTATGAATGCCGACGTATACAGTAATCATATATATCTTCAAACTAGTCGGCAAGCTATCCCTGATTGTAACATCGAGGGGTTTCAGGCCCATGTCGTTGGAGCGGATTAAGCAAATGCTACTGTGAGGCTAAACTTCTTGTTCAAAGCCCTCGGCTCGGCTATGGGGTCTACTTATGCAGGAGCTTGGAGCTAAATCTCACGGCAAACTGCGATTTTGGTAGTTGCTTTGTCCTTACGCGATTGTCACACTTCACTACTGATTCGAGCTTCGATAAATCTTGTGTGGTACGGGCCTACAGCCTGATTTCGTTTGACTAATTTATCCTAGGGGAGCTGTCGTGCCGGCATCTAGACTTATAATCAAGAGCCAAGGCCGTGACCTCTACGGTATGGTTGGAACTATTGTAGTATCCCGAGTGCTATTTCATCTGAATTCTGTGCCCTGGCAACCCATTCACAGAACCAGTATTGGGCCATTCGATCTATTAGAAGCAGTCTCCACCAGTTTCAAGACCGAAACTGTGAGCATGAGGCAACACATCACCATTATCGAGTGAAATTGAACCGCACGTTTCAACTCTGAGACTATTGTCGCCAAAGAATACAACGACGTTTTTTTATTAGTACGATCAGTGTCACAGGCTATGCGAATTGGCTGGGGTCGACTTTCAAAGGCGTGGCTTTGATTATATCCTCCTCGTGTGGTCGATTTCCGGGTTTCATAACACGGGCACCTGGCGGCTTCAATAACATTAGTCTAGATAGTGTCCAGACCCCCGAGGTACCTTGGCGTTGACTTCCGCCGGCTGCCAATTGGAGCCAGGCGGATCAATTTAAATCGCATCCACAAAGAGTTCGTTGCTTCTTCGATCCTTCGACGGCAGCACCGCGTGAAAATTCGCCGGCAATAGCTGCATTTATTGTTTTCAGCGTACCACGCAGTCCCTGTACGCACATTCTTCCGCGACAGCGAACACTTCGGAACGACATGGAATAGGAATAACTCGCTCCACCTTCGATGTAACACGACTTGCGTCTCGTGTGGATAGGTAGAGCGGGGTGAAAACATGCGACGAAAATACGCGTATAAAATCAGCTTTGCACCGTCGCTCTTTCTCCATTGACTCGTCTCGGTTTAGCTGTTCTCTGCTTCCCCTACTACCACACTTTCTTTTACTACCCATTCATTCATTCCAAAATGCACGCACTCACCCGTGTTGCTGCTTTCGTCTTCGTCCTGCTCTCTCTGAGCTTCCTGGTCAGCGCCTTGCCCGCTCTCCCTCGTACCTTCGGCACCATCTGTGCTCCCACTGGCACCGATGCTGTGTCGCTCGTCATCGCTAAGCTCGCTGCCGATATCGAGGACAAAATCAACGCGCTTCGTAAGTAATATCGTGCTCAATTCATTGGCAGAAAGTAACATTACAATACTTGAGCAGTTGGCTGCGGCACCAAGGCCGAGTTGATCGTCGCAATTGATGCTTTGATCGCTTGCATCAAGGTGTACGTAGGCGCTTTGGTCAAGGTCGGTGCCGGTATTGCCATCACCGTCGAAGCCAAGGCCAGCATCGTCGCCTCCGTCGTCTCCATCATCAGCGTAAGCAGCACTTATATCTTTTTGGTGAACAGCCTTTCTCAGTATATCCATATACCTTCAGCTCCTCGTCAAAGTTCTCGCCCAAGTCACCGTCAAATTTGGACTCGTTGTCGTCCTCGGTTTGTTCGCCAAGATCGATATTTGCCTCAAGGAGTTGCTCGTTGCCTTGAGCGTCTGTGTCGAGGGCATCCTCCCTCTCATCGCCAAGGCGTAAGTCTTTTATCTACTATCGAAAATAGAATAACTTCTCACTTGACTTTCGGTGTTTCAGTCTCGCTTCAATTGTTGGTCTCGTCGGCCAAGTTCACCTCGGCTTGTGCCTCAAAGTCCTTGGTTTCGTCGGTCTTGACCTCGACCTTGGATTTGGCATCCATCTCTAAGCTAGATAAGAATATGTCCCAATCGTGACATAGGGTTTTATACGCTAAGATTTGGAGGATTTACTAGATGGACGCTTTTGGGTTAATGTGTTTTGCAAAAAGTTTGATTAGGCTGAGCTCACAATGCTAATTTGTCTGATCAAGAACGTCTTCGCTGAAGCGTAAACTCTGTGTGAGATCAAGTGTGCGGCCCTCTGACTACAAGATACCCGTAGAGGGCGCCCAGCAACAAACGCATATATTGACCAAATAAGGAACCTCTCGTGCAACCAATATCCATCAAATAATTTGACTACATACACGCAACGGTCCAAACTAAATCTTCGGAATCATCACGTATCGTGTCGTTTGGCCATGTTTTCCTGCATTGATTAACAGCTGACATTTAGAGCATATACGCTGTGTGGCCCCTGCAAGTTTGTCTTTGTTTATGCCTTGAATCTTTACTTTACAATCCGAGATATTTTCTGGTATGGTAGTCATACTGTCGGCTTGACTCCATTTAGTTAGCAACATACGGTCGGGTTTGAGACTTCAAAATGTAAGGAAAGCTCAACTAGGTCTCACAGGTCCTTCTACTATCTTGCCCTTTCCGCAAACCAGCCGCTCTCGTCATGCTCAAACAGCAGATCCATTTGATACTCGCGGTATTCAGAATCTCCTTAATTGTCCAGATACTGAGTTGACTCTAAAACTCTGCAGAAAAGACGACTGCTTTTGTGCCTGAGGCTTATGCGTCGACCCTGAGCTACTCTTCGCTTTTCTAACCTACGGCTGATATCCGATTTTTTCAAAATCACCTTCCGTCTATTACTCGTCCACCACTGAAAATCTCATGATATGATACAAAGAGTCAAATGCATATACCCATTAAAACTAAACTCGGAAATAGTTAACACAATCCACACACAAACTCCCGATCTATCCACTAAGCCGATCCCTTCTCGCCCCCGTTCTTCTCCTCCATTGCCTTCTGATGCGCCCTCACATCCCTTCGCCTCATAAGAATAGTAAAGAGTGGGATTGTGACGCAGCTAAGCGCACACCAGGCCAGAATCACACCCGCGTTGAGGCCGAGGTGGTTTTTAGTGTTGAACAAGATCGTTCGGACCGCTTGGGTGTTATTACTGTGAGTGATGGTTAGATAAATGCCACAAAAAAGAGAGAAAGAAATAAAACTCACAAGATCGGGAACCCATACCCATACTTATAAAACCACGGCTGCAGATCAAACGGCAAAACCGCAACCGACACATTCACAATAATCAACGGGATCAAAAAGAACGCCATGAACCTCGGAGTCAGAATCGTAACCATCGCTTCAGTCGCCAGTCCAAGCGCAGCCATTCCCATATACGTGTACGCGAAATAAAGGAAGAATCCACCGGCGTATGTGTATTTCGCTCCAAACGGTGCGTGGAACGGGAGAGAGACCATGGCGAATGCGAGGGAGAGGGGGAAGTAGAGGCCGAGTGGGACTAGGATGCGTAGCCAGAGGTAGGATTTGAGGGTTAGGAAGGGACCGAGGATTCCGCGAGCGGCGTCGTTGGTCATTGTCTAGAGGTTGGGTTAGCGCATATAGCGGGTGTTTTTGGTGGGACGTTGCGTACCATGATGAATGCGAAGATACAAAGGTAGATTTGTCCCACAAGTGTCAAAGCAGTTGCAACCGGAGCACTAGAGAATTTCGGTCTTAGCAACTAAACTTCCGTTTGAGAGCAGGAAAAACTCACTTGTAAGGACGTAGATTGTTGACACTCCACCAAGCCCCAGTAGTCAACGTCTGAGGAGCAAAAGCCAATTGTTGCAAAGCTATCGAGTTCCCAGAAACCGAACTCAGATATGTAGCAGCAGATCTAGCGTTATACTGTTGCAAAATCTGGAGAAGGTTCAGCCTTGGCTCAAACTCGGGATCTATGAATATCGCTTACCTGGGTGAGAGCTGCGGTCGTAAGCGGATTCACATAAGACCCAGTCGCCTGTTCGTTTCGGGCTTGAGAATAGTAGAATGTGATTGCCGACTGAGGGCTGTAAGCTGCGTCGCCAGAGGCGCGTGCTGCGGCGAGTCGTGTGGATGCGCCAGAGTTGACTTGACAGATCCGTTAGACGATATCTACAATGCAGAGGAGTAAGATACTTACTGACTACCGCGCCCCATGCCTGCTCGTCGACTATCGCCTCGCCAACATCGCCAACCTGGTCGGCCGGTATTTGTACCCAGCCAAGATGTTGTTTTGTGCCGCTCTATAACAATTGCGTAAGTCAAAAATCGGTAAGAGTCGAGAGATATCCTACATACCTGAGTGGTAGCCAGGAGTCCCTGTACGACAGCTTGACCAATCTCTCCGCCATCACGATCAATGACCCAAGTTTTTAACGAAGGAGCATGAGTTGCACTTCGCGCCAAGGAACCCCTGTTATCGAGGCATAAGAATAAACTCGAGACCCCCCAGAAACGATATACGTACCAGTACACAGGAAGACATATCCACATCATGACAATAGTCAACACGAGCGTCATGCCCATGATCTTGATATATATCGCGCGCAAATGAGCGATCTTGGGGTCAAACACTAGTCACATCATATCAGCTCCAAACTAACCCAAAAACATCCAACATATACTCACCGGTATGTGCAAACTTGGCAGGCGCAGGCATCCTCGCCCCAGGCCCTTCAGCAGGCCTCTCATCATCCGTATTCTCAGCGTCCCGCTCGGCCCGCTCTTCATCCGCACGTGATTCGATCGTTGTCGATTTGGGGAACCGGGACTCGTCGTTGAGTGTTGGCGTCGGCGACCTCGACAAAGCCATGGTAGGTAGTAGAAGAAAGAATGTTGGAGGGGAGATGACGGCATTGGTCGCGAGGCCCACGGCTTTAAGGCCAAGGGGAAGCCGCAAATGGTGCGGGCTTGGACGCAGGCGTGCGGGGAAGACTCGGCATCCGAATCTTCGGGTACGCAAGCCCATAGCCAATTATTAAAGATCAAGCATGTACGCAATCGTGCTTCCGTGCTTGGCTTGGAGTAGAGAAGATTACGAGACCATATGAGTCTTCGGTTGATTACATGATCGCCAGCAAGTTGAAGCAAAGCAGGAGAGAATCGTCGATCCTCGAGACAAAACCACTGTAAGCTCGGCAAACAACATAGCCGGCGCTGAGCGCGGTGGGCTGTCGAACATGACAGCCTATCCAGGGATGTTGACGAGATTAAGTTTACAAGGCACGAATTGGTCAGGATACCGAGGCGTTTGTGTAACGATGCAACGCCCATATCCGAACGGTCGTCGGTCGAGCTTCGGGCAGGCTGAACGAGCCCGAGGTGGTTCATCTAAAACAGCGAAATATCTTGGAGAGCAACTTTGTATTCATTCATCTATACTTTAGCGGTTTAATCACTTTACACAACACATTTCTACGGGTAATTAGCGTGTATTTTAAAATTCTTTACAGGTGCATCAACCATCCCCGATTAAATATCAACATACATTGTTGCACATAAAACTATGTAAAAAAATGCTCGTGTATAAAAAGGACACCCAAAAGTACAAATGACGTGTAGATTGTACCAAAATGAAAGAAAAAACTCTGACCCCAACTAAACTAAGTAGACTAAAACCGTGGTCGTGCAATGTGAACCACACCCACAAAACCTCAAAGAGATGGTATCGCATAAGGACAAAAGACAGATGGCGGGAGGGAGAGGAGAGAGGGTAATGGGATGGGGGGGTGAAGCAGTGGCGGTAACGACAAACAACAATCGGTCATCATCGTCGTCCACAGTACACCGGGAGCAAGAACGCCATGACACGGCCGGCGACCCAGCGTGCCCAGTGTCCCCCCGCCTCATGTCAACTCGAGGGGTCGTGTGGGCTCGAGGGGATAGAGTTGGCGGAGAGATAGGGCGTGTCGGTCAGGATAGACGGTGAAACGGGTATGATGGACATGTCGGGGGCTGGAGGTGGAGGTATAGCGGACGGTTGGGTAGTTTTGATTTCAGGTGGTGTAGTGGGCGGGGCGACTGTTTCGGTTGATGGGGCGGTCGGTGCGGTTGGCGGATCGAGTACAAGCCCCGGAACATTCTCAACCAACCCCTCCTCCTCTTTCGGCTTCGCCCCACCCTCATTGGACACCCCCGGAACATCCGAAAGACCTCCCGCATCCTGCTTCGTCTCCGCAAGATGCTTCTCAAGCGCACAATCCACAGCGTCCAACACTCCGTTCCCACTAACCACTTCCCCATCCCCCTTACCCGCCACCGCCACGGCAACAGGCGTCTCCATTTCCGTAGGCGCAGGCGGCGGCGGAGGCTCACTCGGCAACACCATCGAATGACTCAACGGCGACGGACTCTTCGTCATCGACCGCGACAGCGGCGGTTTCACTGGCACCGGCGTAGGCAAACTTCCAGACGGAGTAGGCGCCTGCACAGTAATCTGCACACCCGACTTGGGTCCACCACCCTCGTCCTGACTCGCTTTCCGCGCGCGACTCGGCGTCCGCTCGATCCGTAACTGGGTCGCAACCGCCTTGGCTTTAGCATCCTGACCCCTCTGGAATAACTTGGCCATCTCAGGGTCCGCCCACATCTGCAACGCCTTGATAGACCCCCACTCGATAATCTTCTTGTCCAACCAGTCCAACGCGACAGGTTTAGTCAAGAAATCGTTGCACCCAGCCGCTAGAGCCGTCACCCGATCGGACTGGAGGTTCGAGGCGGTGAGAGCGACGATGACGACCGACGAACGGAACGGGGAGCTCGGACCGGACATGAACAGTTTCGTCGAGTCTGAGGGCGGGTTGAAGAGCTGTTTGGTTTCGGCGAGGACCGAGGGGGATTCGATAGGTGGAGTTGGGACCGTGTTGAAGTGTTGGACTTTTTCGAGACGGCGGATTTCGCGCGTGGCTTCGATTCCGTCCATCACGGGCATTTGGATGTCCATCTGGATTATTTTGTTAAAAACCGGTATTAATAAACAAGAGACCTGACTCACGAAGATCAAATGGAACCGCCCAGTCTTCCACTTCTCCACAGCCTGAAGCCCATTCTGCGCAACCTCGCACTTGATCTTCTTCCTCTTGATAAAAGTCGACAAAATCGTCTGATTAATCGGATTATCTATCACATAAATTAGCACCCAACCTGCTACTCAACCAAAACGCACTGCAACTCACCTTCAACAATCAACACACTAATAGGCGGCGCAATCCCTATATCCTTGCCCTTGCCCTTCTTCAAACCCGCCTTTCCAGGAGTCCCAACGCCCGCAACACCAGGACTCTTCCCATCCACTCCACTCCCCCTCCGTCTCGGCACACCTCCATCCGGTTTTTTCGGCACCCCATCCGACGCACCGCTCTGCCTCCTCGACACAGTGATCTCCTTCTTCGTCGGTCCGTCTTCCGCACTCGCAGACACAGCGACCATATCCAGCTTGTTCCCCGAATTCTGTCGAGACCGTCCAGTCACGCCCGGTCGTCCGCCCGACTTGGTCCTGATAAACGCAGGTTGGAGAATAGTTGTCGCAGCTGGCGTAGCCGCTACAGACGAAGCGACCGAATTCGATCCAGGAGCTCGCGCAGGCGTCCCATTTGCACCAGATCCAGTACCAGTTCCGCCAATCGTCGAATCAGCCGAAACACGCCGAGCAGAAACAATAACACCCGCACTCAACGGCGTCGTCGGACTCGGCGGCGCACTCTTCCTCACCCCACTCACACCCGTCGGACTCGCAGCTCTCATCACCCCATCGATCGTCAACCCCCTCCTCTGACCAAGCCCGTTGCCCAACTGAACTCGAGGAGCAGTGGGCGGGGAAGACGAAACAGCCGTAGGCGACGGCCGGGCTTTCGGCTGAAACAGTATCCCCGCCGGCCGTCCCTCCAAATCCTGCAACACGACTCCAGCGCCCGTCGTCGCGTTCTCGGGGGAGGCCAATACCATCTCGGCCGTTTCCGAAAAGTACTCTCGAGATTCGATCGCCAACGGACTCGGCTGCAACTTTCCTCCCGCGGGGGAACTCCGATGCGAATGCGAATTGGGAAGAGACGCGCTCGAGTGGGCGGATGGACTCAGCGGCGAGGTCGCAATGGGCGAAAACACGGGGTCGATCATGGGTTTCGTCACCGCCGTATGCAAAGCCGTCAAGAACCGCCTGGGGCCGGCCGGTTTAGGTATCACCAGCACCTCGGGAATGCCCCATCCGCTCATCATCGTCATCCCCGGCCAGGGTCCACATCCAGGAGAAGAAAACAGCACACTTTGAACGGTATCTCGTACGACTTTGAAGTTCGCCAGACTCGTGAAATGCACAACCACCGCGCCAGATCCGGCTGCAGCGGGCGCTTCGGGGATTCCGATAAGCTGGCGAATTTGGGGAGAGGATCGAGGTCGGTGGTTCGCCGCGAGCGAAGGTCGTTTGCGGGATGCGACAGAAGTGGAGATCGCGGGCGATGTTTCGGCTCGTATCTGGAGGAGACGCTTGCGAAGCAGCGAAACGTCGTCATCGATGATGATGAATGACGAATTGGGAACCGGTCCTGAACCAGATAGTGCATCTTCTCCCGTATGAGCGGTATTTTCGCTCGACACTTCGGAATCGAGTGCTGTGGGTTTGAGTTCGTCCTTGGCGGCCTCTTCTCCGACTCCTACGCCCTTGTGCTCGACGTTCATACCCCAGGCGGTAAGATAGCTCGTCAAGTGGTGCGCAAAGCTGCTATTAGGGCTCGCGTAAAACGTTGCGTGTTTTCCCCTCAGCTGCGTCTCTGCAAACTTGCTCAGCTCTTCCAATGTCGGTTCTCGAGCGAGCTTGAGAGTCGGAAAAGGCTGGCGTTCGGCTTCGTCTGCAGGACTAAGTTCCGGCGGAGTGAGTTGGACCGGGGACGACTTGAACGGGATCGAAAGGGTATAAGCTAGAGTCGGAGATGGCGCGACTAGTGACGAAGGGGTTGTAGTCGTCGCAGTGAGAGAAGGAGACGAAGGCACAGGAGCAGGTTTGACTTGAAGCGTAGCACGAATATGAGTCAAAAGCCGACGCAGAATAACCGTATCAAACTGAGGAGCCAAGCGCTGTTCGAGCTGAGGCGGCTGAGTCGGATCGGACGTGCCGAGTCGATGGATAATATCGAACAGACAAATAGAAGTATCCCCGCCCTTGGTATCGAGCTGTAAGCCCAGTTCAATCGTATCCCCGGGCTCGGCGATCGCAATAATCTGCCGGACGATCTAATAAAGCGACAGATGAGATGGCGCGCAAAAATGTGCGAGGTGGCGAAACCCACATGAGAGAGCACATAAGACACGCCGCCCTCCTCGCCTTTGACGCCAACATGCTTCAGTGTGACGTCCGCGTGGTAGATGACCACATCGATTCCGGCTTGGGCCGCTATCCCCGCTAATACATCTCCTACGTTTTGCAGCATTTCTCCCACATCAAACACTTCCTCTCCCTTGTCCTCTTCGACGACGCTTTCGAGACCCGTGTTCTCCGCCTCGACGAATCCCGGCAGTCGGACGCTCATCCAATTGAGTCCTTTCATCGCGGTCAACATCGCTCCGACACTCGTCGTCGGCAACTGAAGCGTGCACGCCGAAAACTGTTCATGAGCAGGGTCGAGTAAATGAGGCGGAGACAGTTGCAACAGAGTCTGAATGATAAGCTGCGCCGTATCCGCCAGTTCGAGCGATAAGCCAGAAAACGGGAGTGGATTCTCCCGATTCGCGATATAATCTTGAGGAATCGCAGAGTTCGGCGCCGAATAAATCGTAGAAAGTCCAGGGGTATATGGAACGCTGTTATTCCCATACGACGAAGAACCGGGGGACCCAAACCCGGGTGGACGGCGCGGGTGCCTGAGATGACCAAGCTGCGAGGCGACAGGCATCGAGAACGCACGGGCGAGTCGAGGGAGGGGTGTAGCGCCCGGCATATCTGTGCTAGGCGACGGAGGGCTGTCCTGCGCTTGATCTGCCGTGTCTGGATCGGCCCTAGTATCCGTCTCTGCTACCTCTTCGACGGGTGGAATGAGCGGGAGCGATGTAGCGCCGGGGTCAACATCAGGAAATGCGAATGCGAATTTCGAGTTGTTTGTGAGTTCGGGTGGGAGGCGGAGGGGTGCGGAGAGAGGGAGAGAGGTGGCCGCGGATGTCGGGGACGAGTCGGTCGAAGACGTGTCACGGTTGGCAGGTAATAGTCGCACGGTTTGGATAGGCATAGACATCGGATGACTTGGGTTTGGGTGTTGGCTATTGATAGAACAACCCGCAGTGAGCAAAATTTAGGCTATAAATAACGACAAAAAACTTTGTAGACGTACGGGATGAAGGGATTGCGAAGGAGCAAAGGCGACCCTATCCAGGTACAATCGATAAACATCGGCGAAAGATTATGCAGACGATACACACCTTGCTACTACCTCGCACAACCTGGTGCCGTCCTGGCGACAGACACGGTCGAGGTCAAGTTCACGCCGTCCACGTTCCTTCTTTCCAATACTGGCTTAGGTCATTCAAGCGCCGGGCTCTTATGGCACCAGCTAGTGTCAACACATCCACACAGATCCCGACCTGGGAGAATCAAGTAAACATGCAGATTCCTATCGTGTGAACGTTATTGAACTGATAGTCTGACCAGCAAACTTAGGTTGGACTCCCGTTTTCCATTAGTTGCTGCCAGATTTTTTATTCGAACTTTATGTTGACCTCCGCCTTCCAACATCAAGATAAGCGAACTTGCGCACGATAGTGAGACCGCCCCTCTTGTTCCACCGCAAAAGACTGCAATAATTTTGCCAAAGTCCATTATCGTATTTTAACTGATTTATTTCCAGAAACGCAATAGCTAGACTCATGCGTGGCCTTTGGGGTTCCTGAAGAGTCCAAAGTCCGCTTATGAGCTAGCGGTACGTACTGAGGCATAGACCGAGCACAGATGCCGTTTTGACTCGAAGGCGGGTAGGCCAGAGATACGAAAATTCGTGTAGAATGTTACTAAGCTGGGGGGAGGGGAGAATCTTTACTGGGGTAGGGACTTGAAGATAGTATGTGAGATACATGGGCCGTGGAAGTGATTGGATAGCCCCTGTCAAATGCCAAAGGTTTACGATGGAGCACTCATGGATGATACAGTTTGGATACAGTACTAGTACATGGAAAATATGCATAGACATACCCGTGAGCAACAAACACAAGCCCTAAGCGCCATGAGACCAAAACATATAAAGATAATATAAAACGCTAGAACCATTCTTCTAGAACATGGGCATGACCTATTGCTACGTAGCTTCTAGCCATAGTAGGGGCGAGGGTATGGTACGCATATAGACGACCCTCGCTAGAACTGCGCTCGCACATACTTACTGCTTGCGATAAATATTGGGCATATAAAGGACTCCAGGAGTGTTTTGACCTCGTTGTGTCTAGTTGATTTACCATCATGACGATAGTTTCGAGCGGCCTACTGTACGCGTCACATCTCTAGCCACCAGTCACGTCCCAAATTTGGGTGGTTGTGGTACAAAATCTAGTGTGTCACGTCCCAAATCTTGATCCGTGGTGAAGCCAGTGCTAATATATCAGGGCTTATATGCGCTAAATCAATACATCTGTGTCAAAATTCAGGGTCTATTACTCAAATTGGCAAGCCGGTGGTAAAGGAAAAAGTCAACTTTTTGGTCACGCGGCACCGGCCCTCCGTGGCTCGAAATAGAACGGGTACAGTATTAACTCTACGAGTCTTTGGCTTGTTTGTTTATATTTTATTTGTCTGTTAGTTGCGCTGCTGGGTCCTTGTTGTTTGCTATTTCACTATATTATGTTGGTTTTATATACAGAAGCGCCTTGCATGCGGCTACCCAAATCTGTAGGAATGAGGGGCGAGAGAAGATCAAGTCATGCGGTAGCGCCAATTTTACGCAGTCTAATGACCACCTCGGGTGAACCCATATGTGGAACAGTGAAAAGCACTCGTTCGCTGGTTGAAAAGGCTGAGTATATGCGCTTTAATATCGGCGGCACAGTGTTGAATAGCCTATTCTAGTAGCACTAGTCACGACACTAGAGCGTTATGTATCTTATGTTAGCATGTTTGAGGCCAGTTACGAGCTGAAATTTCACGAGGGCAATCGAATGCCAAGGTCGTGCTGTCCGAGCGATCAGGTGGCGTGGACACAGCCACTCAGGGTTGGACCGTATTAGTCCTAGTCAAGTAGGTGTGATGGACCTGTGGCGGCACAGTAGCGATGTAGCCACTGTGAAACCAGTAGCCAGGGGATTATATAGAATAAGATAGGCGCCGCCTTATTTAATGCGATGTGCCATCCATGTTGGATGTCCATCGCTCAACCACCGCCCAGATCGTCCGTTGCCCAGCATCCGCTCGTTACTCAGTTTTTAGAGTGAAACAGAAAGATGAAAACCAGGAGCCAAACCATCAGGTATGGTTTTAAGTCTTAGTGGCTAACTTTTTCTGATAATCACGTTCAACGTCAAGTTCTGCTCCAGCAGCTCTGTCACAGCCAGTTATTGAAGGTAAATCCCGCCGTTATCGGCAATCCCAAAACGTTACGAATGATCGCCAATAAATAGCAGCAAGCCAGTCACAAGGCCCCGCTCTCCCGTCGAGAAAACGCCAACGCCAGGCTCCTAGCAAAAAAGCTCAGTCTGTGACGAAGAAACGAGTCAAAGGAACCCAAGGGGGGCTAGAAATATTTCTGAAACTTCCCACCGAGGTGTTTACCCAGGTGTGTTTGTGGGCATCACGGTGCAACATATAGCTAATAGACGTCATACGCAGATTGTTGAGATGCTAAATCCGGGGGACTTGATTGTGCTTACTCGAACAAATAAGTTTTTCCGGCGCTTGCTCCTGTCCCGTCGCCGAGCGACGGCGATCTGGCGCCAATCATTCAAAAACGTGCCCGATCTGCCTGGTTGCCCACCGGATATGTGCGAACCTCAGTACGCAGCACTCGTCTTTTCTCCGTACTGCACAGTAAGTGCTTCAGGTTGGGACTGCAGTCAACTTAGCTGCTGAAATATTGTATTGTAGTTCTGTGGTAAACTCGTTCGCCAAGGATCCGTTGACGCGAGCTCGAGGGTGAGCATATGCACCCCTTGTGAGCAGAAGACTCAGCCCGAATTAGAACTGGTTAGCGCAGGGGCTGTTGAACAGTCGATGTGGCGGCTTATTCCTCAACGATGGGAAGATGGTGGTGAATGATGTGTAAGATCTTTGTACGTGAACTCCTGACTAATCTCCAGCTGTGCAGAACTCTGGTTTCTTCGACGCGATATCACTTTAGTGAGCGCAAAAATGTCCATATTGAAAGCCTCTGGCGACAATAGCGCGTTACAACTGTGGCAATCAGACCAAGCAAAGTATGTCCAACACAAAACAAAGGTGAGCCCGAACGTCAACTCGGGCTTTATGCTGACATTATTGTTTCTAGCATTCCTCAGACCTGGATAATTACTTTATATCTAGACTCAATAATGACTGGGAACAACGCGAACGCGCGAGAAAAACTCGTAAATCAGAGTGCGCTGATATTGACATTATCTTGTTAAAAGTATCTTACACTGTAGTGCAATCAGGATCCAGTCACGGTTGCATGCCCTTGGGTGGTCTCGTAAGGACGATATGCACTTTTGGAGCGGTGATAAGGACGGAAAAGCCTGGTACGCTCTGATAGATCAGCCAAAGCCCTTGACAGAACGAGGTAAGCTCCGATGTCGGCTTATCGTGTTCTTGGTTATAACCCAAGTTTTTACCCTTAGGATGGGAGAAGATAAAGCCCAAGCTGACTACTCTTCTCGAGAAGAATCGTAGGCAGAACTCAGACTTCAAAAAGGCAAATTGGGCACGGGCCATTTGCGAGGAGCTTGCAAAATACCGACCGACATCAACAATGAGGAAGCCGTTTCGAATTCATCCAATCAAAATCGAGGACAAGTCTAACGCGGGACCCGACTTGGCCGCACCATTTCCTCAGAGTGTCGATGTCTCTCGCTATGAACTAGTTCATAGCCTCGTTGAGACTGAGTTTCCCCTCAAAGACATCGCTAAGGTGATTCAAGAACGAACCGAAGAGATCGAGCAAGAGGTCTCGGCCTGGCAACGCAGATCCGAAAACTACTTTATTGGTTTGATTCAGGAGACCAATTTAAGCCAGGTCTCGAAATCAAAGGTGCTTCGAGTCTCACAGGATAACTCGCCTTACGAGCTCTCCAGTAACGCCACCTTACTTCTACGCGCCGATAGCTTCTTTCGTGCGGGGTCTGGCCGAGCTGAATATGCTTACTCCTATGGTAACGCAATGAATTTACCCCGATCAGACAAGGACGTACGTTTCGCTTCTCTAGACGGCCAACTATCTACCTTTGATTTCCATTCGAAAGGATCGAGCATAGCTCGTGCTCTACTTGCAGAGATAGGGTCTCCGGATGCTTCGTTCTTAGATTTCTCTGGTATTCGAAGGTTCTTGTGTGGCCGCTGCGGGAGCTCCACGCTCATGTCTTGGGAGGAGATCGTAAGCCCGCTTCCTGATTATCAAAAGATATCGCCCATTAATTAGTACTTGTCTCAGATCAACCACTACCTGTCAGAGGAAATTGAGTGGGAGAAAAACCAACCCCTGGTTCCCATTTTCGCCAAACTTGAGATCGCATATAATCACGTGCATGTTCTCACGCCTCAGAACAGTCCACTCGTCCGCCTTCTAAACGCCACAGAAGCTTCGGCCTTCGAAACAAATGAAGACAGTTGGTCAAAGAAAGAGTCTTTGTGCAGACTCTGCGACCGAGCGAGTGTGAAGCGAGTAAATTCTGAGGCTAACATGATCGCGCACATTCGGAGCGCGTAAGTAGCTTACGTTCACGTACTAGTCCAAGAATTAGACAACTTATATGATATTTTTAGGCATGGAATCACTGAGCCAAGCTCGACGGAGCATTTCAAGGTCAAGAATGTAGCACTTCAACCACGCAAGACTCGTGTCCCTGATCACGAGTATCTTGTGTGGTAGAATACGTAGAGCTTGATCATTTTTCCTCTGTCTTGCGAAGCTTGTTCTACCAACTGTCTCTATCATCGTTTATATGCCTTGTGTGTACACTACCTGCCCCGAATCGTACTAATTAGTGTGGCTCCAAACCTGTTCGCCCCAGATGTGACCAACTGCTCGTTCTCAATGGAATCCTTTTATGAGCTACCTGGCTTAACTGTCCTCTGCACGATGTGATTAATTAGATACAAAGTGCTTCATCCAGCAGCCTTAATCGGCTAAATACTCATAGAACTCGCGTGCGAGAGCTGACAATGTAGCGCAGCCACTGTAGTGTATCTATGGCCTGCTAGGGCACCACATTAACGCTCAAGCTTTTGATGCTCCAAGGCCGGGAGTTGAATGCTTCAAGCTCTTCGGAGTTTGCGGTACGAAACAATCTCTACGCTGTTTAGTTGGTCGGTAAACGACCTGTTTTGAAGTATTGATACTAGAAAAATGGCACGGTCAGATAACACCTAAACTATTGACATTTCCAGCTTATTTGGCTGCCAATTTCTGTTATTCTTTGGATCGCGCTCATAACTGTAAAGTATGGGAACTCAATATATTAGACCAGACAAAACACCACCTCGGGCACCACAAACGCCGCCACACTCGACCCAGCAAACAATAAGAAACAACTAAAACAACTACTACGGCCAATCAAGCAACACCTCGATCTGAAACCGAAGCCAAGCAGAGCATACAAACACCCCACCAAACCACCCCAGCCAACACTTCAGCCGGCCTTTCAGACCAAACAACATCACCGAATGCGCAACGTCCAGAGTACCGCTTGACGACACGGCAGGTTCTCGAGGGCCACACGCGAAGCGCGATAGGCTGTTCTATGCGGGCATCTACGAGGATAGTGCCGCACCCTAGGTCCCTGCCTCTGCCGGAGCGCGCCTCCGTATGCGTCGACAGCACCCGACGAGTCGTCGACCCGTCCGGCCGACGTCTGCGAGACTGGGATGGTCTGTTAGAGTGTTCATACGGTCCGCTCACCTTCGGTTTCAGCTCAAGGTGCCACCCGCTTGGCCGTAGCAGTCGCCGTAGTCGCCTCCCATCGCCCACCAGGCTGAGTGCGCGCACGTCGGGACCTGTCCAGGAAACCGAGAAAACAAGCCGAAACAGAAACAGAACGAAACGAAACAAAGAAAAAAAAGAAACCAGACTAGTATGCGACCTGCGCATCCCAGTCCATCATCGTCTGCGCACGCTCCATCTCCTCGTCCCCGTCCCAGAACGACACCGTCATCTCCACGTCGTCGTCGAACACCGACTTCATCACCACGTCCTTGTCGACTTGCTCCCGCTCCCACTCCATCTCGACCTCGTCGACGTCCATGTCTCCGGCAGTAGGTCCAAACATGTCCACCTCCGGAGCGTATGCGACCGGCACGTCGATATCCATGTCGACCCAAGTGATGTGCTTGGCAGCAACAGAGACGTGGTCCACAGCTACGCGGCGACGCTTCAGGTCGCGGGGTGACACCAAGCTAGGCGAGCCAGGTCGAACGTATCCAGCAGTCTTGGCGGCGGGCTGGGGGGCGGTGGGAGTAGGGCAGGCAAGAGTCGCCTGGTCGACAGAAGCAAGTGAGTTTGAGGGAGAGACACTCGGGGTAGTCCAAGACTCGGACAGGCCAGAGTTCGAAGTACTAGGCGCGGGAGCCGGAGCCGGGGCAAATAGGTCGTTGACGTACTGGAGAGGCTCATACCAGCGGCGAACAGGTTGCGCGGGATGCGTGGGCTTCACTCCAGGGCGGAACACCGAAGGTTGGGAGCTGATGGCCAGGAGGGCTGCGGAGCGGGAACACCGAGAGTACGAGCTAGTCGTCGAGCGAGGGGTCCAGAGATTCGAGCCATATCCAGACGAGCTATAGCGCGCCGTCGAGGGGGTGGGGCTGGCAGCGTACGAGCTAGCCGTCGAGCGACCGGTCCATGCCTTCGAGCCATATGGAGGCAGGCTATAGCATGGCGTCGAGGCAGTAGGACCGGCAGTGTAGGACGAGCGGGGGTCAGGGCCAGACATCCAGGGTTCGATCACCGGACGGGGACGGGCGGGGTAGGTGGGTTGACGCCGAGGTTGGCGCTTGGGCTTGTGGTCCATGTTTGAGCCAGACATCGACGAACCGGACGGCATAGACTTGTGCTCAGGGGCAGGCGGCTTCGGCGCAGCTTTAGAGGGACGAGTAGGAAACGAGGGACGAGCAGGAAGCGACTATCCCACATATCAGCGTACTGTTGAGCGCCGTCGTATCGTCTGCTGACTCACCTCGTCATCCATAGCATAGAAGCCACATACAGTCAGTACCAACACCACACAGAGAGCGAGGTACACTGTTAAAGAAGCTTGTTGGCCGGGTCAAGCTCATCCATCGATTGCACTCACCCGTCGGAATCGAGGTGATCACGGTGATCATGGCTCGGAAGCACCACAGAACGCCGAACGCAAGGCCGGTCAGGAAGACGCTACCGAGCATCACAACGACGAGGGCGGTCACCAAGGTAAGGGCAGGGCGCAGGCGGTCGCGCAACGCAGAAGAAGACATAGCGAATCGATAGCTAGGGCAAAAGCAGTAAAGCGAGCAAAGCTGCAGTGGAGGGGGGGCGAGTTGCCTCGGTTTCTCGATTTCCTCGACCTCATATACCTCAGTTTCTCCACAGCAAACGAACGAAAATCGTACACTCCTAAGCCTCCTATGCGCGAGTGAATGACCAAGGCCAAGTGGTTTGCTAAAATGAAATGAGGGCGGAGGTAAACGCACCAACTGAACTGGACCTCCTGATTACCGAATAGGGGAAGTCTTCGGCTCCATCTCATGGCCGTCCACCCGCGCACTGCAGCCCAGTGCCGTCCTCCCGCGTTGGCGCACTAGCGTTGTCGCTTGGATGTTCTCGTTGGCGCGCGCCTCATCGTTCGTCGTTGTTGTGAGCATACCAGCCTGCCCCTTATGTCTTGATTGACCGAGTCTAGGCTTAGCTCCTGAGCCCCTTGTGGAGTGCGTCCATCCTCCTGTTTCTCCAACGTCATCTGCTTCTGCCGCTTAGCTAAACTCGAGATTTCCCACCGGTAGACCTGCGATCCCCGCCCAGAGCGTCCGTCGTCGCATCGTCCAGTCCAAAGATCGCCGTAGGAAGTCTAGCCAGCTGCATTAGCCAAGGCAAGGCTAACTAGGACATACCTGTTCCATAGCATCTACGGAACTTTTTAGTGAGCTTTCGCTGCACTCTGTTTCTGCTCAGCGCAGAGTCCCAAGGCTACAGACGAATCGCGTAGCCGGTGTCAAGATGTTGATAACATGTCCTGTAGCTTCATGTCAGAACTATCTTTGTACATTCAGCAATAGATCCATAATTGACGCACCAACAAAGCGTATATATAACGCCGCTCATGGTCAACAACGCCAGTTGATAAGCGACTCACGAAACACCACGCAGGCCAGCCAAGGGAAAACGCTTTGTCACAAACTAGCTTTTGATGCGAGGCACACATCTAGTTATTTTCCTGCCGTTTCATTCAAAAAATCCAACTCTCCAGCTAGTACTGAGCCGATTTCGGTGCGACTCGGTGGTTGATGACTCCAATTTGGCGAGGACGAGTTGTTGATGCTTATGTCATCCTACTCTGAGCCACCCGAGTACAAACAATCCACTCAGTAGGTCAACCCTGTCTTGAATGTTTGCGTTTATAGATGGAACATAATGAGCTATATGGCTTATAGAGATTATTGGAGTACGGCGGTAGATGATACATATTATATCATAGCATTTTTTAGTTCCGGATTATCTGGCGACTGCATCTGGCCCCGCATATACACTTGACAAGTGGAACCTAACCACTATGACCCCGTTATACCACCGCTGGCCCCATACATTTAATCTCGAAAGCCTTTGCCAAATTCACGTAGCAAAGCTATGGAGACTAAGCGGGACCTTTAGACTCAGCCCATGGTGGCGTGAACTGGACTCAATCATTTGACATGCCGTCTCAGACATTGGCATCTTGAACGCTTGATATGAAATAACGAGTGATAGCGCGTAAAAACAAAGACCGTTTGAATACTCGAATCACTCGTTCAAATATTCGAGTGATCCTGAACTCACGGCCATCCATCGGGCCTGTTGACACTTTTGGACAAATATCCTCTGTCTCGTACAGGAAATGTGTCTCTCGGTGGTGATCGAGCAGGAGTTCTTCTGGATTGCTGCATGATGACATATAAATGTCTTCTGTATACGCTAACTTAGTACAAGTGAGTTGCAAGTTAGCTTTTTCATGCATTGTAGTATACACTTGATTTAAAGTCAATCACGGGACATGGGAAGTAAGGTTTGAGCAGCGAGGCGGCGCTAACGCATGCCTCGAGGATGCTTGCAGGCATTGATGTCCTAGTTATTAGGCCCCCGCGCGACCATTCCTGTTTCGCAAACCCTTCCCCCTACTTAAGTCTGAATCTGCACCTACTTCTAACCTACCCACTTTTCTGCTAGAACATCACTTGCGACGCTGTGGGTGCAAGTTCAACGTTATGCCCAGGCCCTTCAGATCACGAATTCGTACGGCACACAGCCGTACGTGAAATATGCTCCAAACGCTAACGAAATGGACAGCTGCTGACCCCTTCGTCTCCGTGCCTCCTCTATTCCCTTCTCTGCGTGAACTACCATGCTTAAACTTCCAAATCTATCGCTCATCCAAACCCCACAAACACCGCGTTAAGAGAAACAAGAAACGCCACAGTATGCAGTTTCAATCCTGCTATACTGTCTTCCGATGCTAACATAACCTAACTGAACCTCAGAGAGCTAGCGATATTTCCTCCTCCAGCGGTTGACCCTGGTATGGCTATGTTCAAGGCCATCAGTACTGTTACTAATCATATTCGTATAGAGCGCTCTGAAGACTCAGAAAACGTGACGCTAGCAGGACCTACCCTTACTAGTGAGCGTAACTGCAATGAGAAGAGTTGGTGCTAATGGAACCTACGCATATACTATTAGATGAGCAAGTCACTCAGGCTCCTAAACCAGCGGAGTTTAGCTTGCAGCGTGTCCTCGACATGCCACCACAAGTATTTACACAAGTGCGTCACCACTGTCACCGCTCCTCTGGTGAGGCTAACTGGACTGGCAGATTGCAGCCAACCTGATGCCAGGTGACCTTCTGTCTTTCGCCCGTTCGAACAAGTTCTTTCGAGCCATGTTCATGTCT
Organism: Ceratobasidium sp. 395; assembly: GCA_019616345.1. Taxonomy (NCBI): domain Eukaryota; kingdom Fungi; phylum Basidiomycota; class Agaricomycetes; order Cantharellales; family Ceratobasidiaceae; genus Ceratobasidium; species Ceratobasidium sp. 395. The sequence goes on from WSTH01000531.1 coordinate 21,764, forward strand.
CGTACGTCTCTCCATCTATGGCAAGCCGCGTTCAGTCGCCACCCCGAGCTACCACCATGTCCTCCCAGCCTATGTGAGCCACAGTATGCGTCGTTGATATTCTCAGAGACATGTTCCGTACGTGCATGTACTTTATATAACTGGGGTATCTATACTTACCGAAAGGGGTGCCAGACATGCGGGACGAGCGTGGGTCGCCAGATGGATCCTTTTCTTCGCGTTCGGCTGTGTGACGATTGCATGAAAAAGGAGTGCGTATCAAACCCATATATTATTTATATAAGATGACTCATAAAATGGCTTAGTCTTCTTCCCATTTGGGAAACCCATATTGCTTTCTCACTCGTGCCTCTGAGTGACTGTAGGTATAGCATCTAAATGAGCTCGTAACATGCTCAACTATCTTCATGACAGCAATTGAAGAAGTGCCTATGCACTGGTGTACGCTTCGAAGCGAGTTCTTAAAGTGTAATGGGCACCTGGCTGATTCTACATGGAAGAAGGCTAAGATGGAAGAGCTGGAACACTGTAGGAAGTCGCGGCGTTAACCTAAGTCCATGCGGGGGACTATATAAAAATCCTGACATGGACTTCTATTTCGGCCCCGTTTGGATAGCCAGAGAGTCCATTTCAGGGCCTAAAATTAA
>WSTH01000532.1:0-22410 GCA_019616345.1 Ceratobasidium sp. 395
GGGTTGTAAGTGGGAGTATCCTCGTCACTTGACGAATAGTCTGGATTGGGTACGGCCAAGACACTGATAGCGCGACGGCCCCCGTGGCGAGGTGTCGTCGCATTAGCATTCAGCGGGTACTGAACTGCGGCCATTGTCGTTGTCAGCATCGACCATGTAGTAGATCAAGAAAGTACATTCTGTGAGATTCAATCTAGAACCCTCATTGGATCAGCGCGCATAACCATCAAACTGGTTCTGCATACGACCTTGGGCGTCAAGCGATCGGGTCCGACCAATTTATTCGCAAACATGTGCTCTAAGCGCTGGAGGCTGGGTAGTCGCTACGTGCCAAGTTGCACCCCTAGAAACCAACCGGTGTTAGCCACGCAGTTATATAAGGCACCAAAATCTCGGTCGAGAGGAGCAGCCGTCTAGAAAATGGTGATGAGTACAAAATTACCTAAATAACGACCTAAGGACTGTACCAGCTAGAGACTCTTACAGCTTGGAACGCTGCTCCAGGAGATACTGCAATTTTTGAGACTCTTTGATCCAACTGCGAATTCAACTGCTTACTGGAATGAAGGACAAAAATTAACGGGAAGACGCGGGTACTCGCTATTCAGGGTCGCAAATGTATCACCACCGCCCGGTCATCCCAGGAGATGATACGTTCTGTGTGGTTTTCTAGATAGGGGGCTAATATTACGCTAAGCAAAGTCAAAGCACCTAGATTTCCCCAAATAACTAAAGACGTTCGGCCATTTCAAAACGTAATACGTTTTAACAGTGTATGCGCCAGGACCGGTGCATATGTGGATAGATTGTAGCGATATGGTGATATGATAGAGTTCATGTAACACTAGCAGAGAGTGAGCAAGACAACTAATTCCAATATTCAAGTCGGCGTGTGCTCATAGGTTTGCAGTCAATCCATTTTCATCAGATCATTAGGCCCAATTATTCTCATCTAATGGAGCATCGACGCAATGAGCTTGCATCACCAAGTTTCCGCTTCACTCACCTTGTTTCCCACAGAGGCTGCCACTGGACGTGTCACTGGATCCAACCCCCAGCAATTCTTAAGCAGAGACCAAAGCATATCTCCGTATCTACTTGCGCTTTGTATCCGTGTTTCAGGGCGTTTAGGGATATTGCCTCTTGCGATAGCGAGCATCACAGCACGGTCGCCCATCCCCACGCACGGTTGTTCTCCCGTGATCGCTTCCTGAAATGGGATCAGAGGTGCTCAAACGATATAAAATAAAGTGGGTGCACCAGGATAGTCTATAGAACGTGTTTGTATGCAAGCTTTGAAATATGTTAGTTAAGTCACATACCATCCCGAGAGCATATACATCACTCTCGAAACTGCACGCATCGCCTTCCAGGATTTCCGGGGCCTGATAGGCGGTTAACGAAATTCACAAAGATGTAGTAGAAACACTTACCGTCCATCGGGGTGATAGCTGGCCTTTTGTTGTGGTGGATGTGAACTGCAATGTCCGTTCCAGTAGCGCCGCGTTGCCAAAGTCGGTGATCAACGGCTCGCCAGAGTTTGAGATCAATACATTATCCTATGTTAATCCGTTAAAGAATGACCGCAAGTTCAGGCGACAAACGTACGCCCTTAAGATCCCCATGTATCTGTGTACGCCTATTCAGTACTAGACGAAAATTGACCACTCGCAGGTAAATATTATCACTTACCACGCCAGACTTGTGCAAATATGAAAGACCATCGGCCACTTGCGTGCACTAACACAGCCATATTTATCGTTATGCGAGGTAGGAACTAGTATATCTCACCAGTCGAGGTCGATTTGCTTGTGGCGTTTTTTTCAAGTAATAGCGCAATGAACCATGATCTATCCAGGGCGACACCATACCTATCTGACCGTTGTAATCCGCCAATCCGAGTAGCCTCAATACGTGAGGATGGTCGAGCTTCGACCATGTATTGACCTCGCGTACCGCATTCTAAATCGAGGGCTTAGCAGTTTACATGGCTGATTGATAACAATATACTCACTGTGAGATATATCTTATACAGATCTTTGTCATCCAGCGAGCCATATACCCGCATACATTTGATGGCAACACGCATTCCGTTAGTTAGCTGACATCGGTATACATCGCCTAGGCCCCCAATGGCCAACGGACGCTCGCTGAAGCTTGATTCCAGAAGGTCCGCCGTGACGTCTGGACATCCTCGCAGAACCAAGTGCCGAAACATTTCGGCAGACGACTGTGGATCATAGTAAATAGGTGTAGGATGAGCGGGACGAGGAAGATGGTACCATTGTGCGGCTGATTTTAACTAGTGTCGTTTTCCTGGCGCCGATAGGTCCAGAGGAGCCCCCGTTATCAAAGGAAGACGGGGGAGACACCGGACCGGGTGCCGTGGTCGCGGAGATTGTGTCGTTCGCCTGGTCCACGATGGGCCAAAAGCGTGAAGCTGTGGTTGACGAAGTGAATACAACGCCACTACGACTTTCGCCCAAGCGATCAGTTGTCGGGTTAGATAACGCTGACACACGATCAGGTGGCGGAGAGTGTTGTCCGCCGGGTCGAGTGGCTATAAACTGCGAGGTGTATTCAGGTACAGCTAGATCATCCACCACAGGGAAGTCGCTACTTTGGTGACCAAGCCGGCCTGCATACATGATCTGCATACAAATGAGTGACGCTCAGAGTGGTTCAGGCCTGCTTACCCGCCCGCTGTGCTCCCCTGTGAACTGTGACTTATCAGCGCCATTGCTCGTGGCTACACTGGAGCCGGCCACGTGATCGGGCTCGTCTACGGGCGACCCGTATTCGCTCCCGCACGGGCTGAGTAGGGCCGGGTTAATTTCAACACTGCCTGGAGGCTGTTTCTGTGCGCTACGAAGTGCAAGCTCTTCTTCCGCCTCCGCCTCGGATATAACGGTGACAAAGTTACTTGGGAACCACCCGCGCTCGAGGCCAACAAGACCATCCCACCAACCATTCTCGAGTGTACTAAGAACTTCGATGATGTCACCGCGAGAGAATTGTATTGACGAGTCATCGACCACATCGTAGTCGAACATCGCACGCGCCCAGAACGAGGGCAAGTCACCACCATCGCTTGCTATTGTCGGGGTCTCGGTCGTTTCATGCTTACTAGGGCGTGCCATCGATGCAGTCGCCTCGGCTTGGCTAGTTACTAGTGCTGTGACTTTCCAGACACGGGGATGGTGGTTGCAAGAGTTGCAGAATTTGCTCGCGGCGCTCACGAGTGCGAGTTACGTAATGTTATCCGCCACAGTACACGTTACTTTCAAATACTTTGCACACTAGTGCCTGACCCCAAACCCTGGGAGGGCCTGGTTCGTGTTTGGCTAAACTTGTTTCCTGAGTAATCATGGCGCGAAGCGCCAACCCTCCACGGGCGCTGGGATGAGCATTGCGGCGAGCCTGCTCGCCGCTGCTCACCCTAGTATTAATATGCACTTATTACACATAGCAACTCCTCCGCAACAACCGCATACATGCAGTACTATGTATAAACATAGCGTGGTTCATCCATTTGGTGCATAAGTATAAGTACTCATACGAAAAGGCATTGGGTGCCACTGAGCCACCCGGCGTGTTTAGTTCATTGGCCGCAGACGCCTCGGTTGAATTTCATCGCCTACCAAGCAAATTAGTTACCGCATGTATGCGTAAGGAAATTATAGCTCAACAGCATACCCTTGTTTTGGGGTGCAGAGTCTTCGAACGGAGACACCATCAATGGCTATAAGATTCTCGGGATCAAATCTCCTCATCTGTTCGTGTTACCGTTAACGATATCTACTATCTTTTTGAATATTTTACCTGATCTCTCACAACCATCGCAGCCGGGCGCAGTCCAGGATCCATCACCCAGCAACGTTCGAGCAGAGACCAGAGTATGTTGCCGTGTTTACTTGTACTTGGTATATATGTTTCAGGGCGCTTGGGATGCTCGCTTTTCAAGATCGCGAACATCACCGCCGCATCACCCATCCCGGCGTATGGTACGTCCTGTGTGATCACCTCCTAAAAAGGGGTTAAGATTACGCCGAGAAAAATCATTCAAAACACTCGGCCATACCAGTATAGTCTGTGTGTAGCGTTTAGTTCTATAAATGTAAGTCATATCAGTCGTGTGGGTGAGCTCCGTACCATCCCAAGAGCAAATACGTCGGCCTCGAAGCTACGTAAGCCTCCTTGCCATATCTCAGGTGCCTTGTGCAGAGAATCAAATAGCGTCCTTGAAGAGACGTATGTTGCGCATGCTCACTGTCCAGCGCGACGATATGTGTTGTCTTGTTGATGATGTGGCCGCAAATTGCAGCGTATGTTCCTGCAAGACTGCATTGCCAAAGTCGGTAACAAACGGCTCGCCAGTACTTTCTGATACCAGTACGTTGTCCTATGTGCACTCTTTAGACGATATCCGAAACCGATGGCGAGAGAACATACGCCCTTTAAATCGCCATGTATCTGTGGTTGTCTGGTTAGTGCATGGGTGTGAGCCAATGAACCATCCAGCGTATTGCTCACCACGCCAGACTGATGCAAGTACGAAAGAGCGTCGGCTATTTTCATACACTAGCACAGTGGTCATTCATTGGTACGAGAATCTGAAATTGTTACAACTTACGAGCAGGGGCCAATCTACCGGCTTTGAAATTCGCTTCAAATGATAGCGCGCTGGGCCACCTTGTATCCAGGGTGACACCATGCTTATCCTGCCACGGTACTCTGCCAATCCGAGCAGGCTCAAAATATGAGGATGCTGGAGCTTAGACCAAGTGTAAATTTCGCGTGCTGCATGCTGTATTAGAATGTTAGTGAGGACCAAAAACTACACATGGTAGTCGTACTTACCTTTAGATGATTTTGTTGTGCTTCCACATCTGGTGACTCGAATATACGCATGCACTTTATGGCAATCTGTGTTCCATTGTTCAGTTGACCCCGGTATACGTCGCCAAATCCACCATTAGCGACGGGAAACTCGCTACAAGTCCGTGTCTGTAGATTTACTGTAATGTCTCTGCAGCCATGCAGAACTAGGTTTTGGATTATCTCGGCCGGCGGCTGTATAGTTTGACTATCAGCCAGCATCATTGTAGTGTACAATTTTGTACGTACCATTTTGCTATTGATTTCAACTGAAGCCTCAAGGTAAAGACTAGCCAGTGCGCTGGATTTAGGAGGATAACTTCTTCCATCCTATCACATTTTATAAGCAGGCTAATAAAATGATGGGCAGTTGACTGACGTTGTTTTTGTCACCAGTACTCGTAACGATCAAGCTAGCAGAACTATGCGCCCCCTTTGTTCTCACTTCGGGCGCTTGAACTACGCAGGGAGACGTTGCATCCCCACAGGTATCAACACGGGCCCGAAGCTGGAAGAGCACTACGATTGCACGACTCCTCAACAATCAACATTTCTTTAGAAGGAATAAACTTACGCACAATATACAATATAAAGCACAATCAATACAATGCTTATCCTGCGTAAGATAGTTACTACGGATGTCTTCCAGATTGCTTGCGTTCGTCCAATCGCTTTCTCGGTCACATGGAGGCCACACAGTAATAGCAATACATCGGGTCGCGCCAACCGTATGGCGTAGCCTTGTTCATAAAAATTTAGTCGGCCGACAATGAGAAAAACCACTAGACCCAGCAGAAAGTGAGATAACATAGAGCTGAGTATGCCAAGTTCGTTGGTGAGTATCCTGGCTTTCTCCGACGAGGGGACCACGGTTGCTGATTTGATCATTTCTCCGGACGCAGGCTCAAGTGGATTATTAGCTGTGGGAAGAGGACACTGACACTGACACGTCGTAGACCCTCGTATGGCTTGGATCGATACTGGTGGAGAATATATAAGTTAATTAACCAAGAACAACTCCGCTCTCACCATTACCCCCGTGCTCTCTAGGGAACTTGGACTCGAAAAAGTCAATTGTGGGCTCCAACTTAGAGAGTGGGCGGTGCTCCAGAGAAACCCCTGGAGTACCATATAGCGACCATAGAAGAAGAAGACCCATTGCGACGGGTAGGAGTGAGAACGAACGTGGGCGGGGGTGCGGGAGCGGGAGCGGGAGTACAAAGTAGAATACACATGTAGCGATCTGAATGCGAGATCTAACCACCAACAATTCAGGAAGCTAAAAATCATCAAATTTTTCGAGTGAACCCACCCGGAAGTAAGCCGGACCTTCATGCCACTTTCGTACCAGCCATCATCAACCCAAGCTCCGTTCCTTCCGAGCACAGCAAGTGTAAAACATGAGTTATCCTCATTGTACTGAATCCGAGCGTGCAAACGGGAAATCGACTTGAGTTGTCCTAAATCTACGTCTATGACCGTACTTGGCGCTTCTGTGCCAGCCGGAGCCGAGCCTAGTGGTGAGGAATCAGAGTGGTCCCCAGTGAGGGTGACTGTCTTGCACGGAGGGAGCAGCGCTTTGGCCCCTCGATCTGTCGCAGACACTCGTCGTCCAATAGTAACGGCTAGTTTCTGGCAGTAATATGTGAACCATTCAGACTCGAGTTTGAAGTACGCAGAGATTTCTTCCAACGGCGTTTCGTTCGCGCCACTCCAGCTACCCTTCCCGTTATCCTGTTTGTTACCAGTCAAGTTACCCCGCGCGCCATCACCTGACGTACGACTTTCGTTGCTCAGAGGAGAAGAAGGGAAAGAAGAGAGTAGTCTGGGCTTGGTCATTGGGAACAGGCTCAGTTCGTGGTTGACTCTGCAAGGCCGAGCTCGCATAGCCACATCAAAATGTCGACCACCCAGGCCGGGCGCTTATTGGGATCCATGAAAATGGCTGGGATTCCAGTGTATCCATACTCGATGTTCAAACACTCACACTATTAGGCGCTCCGAACAAAAGCATAACAGTATACTGATATAGCAAACCGAATAGACAGCTAAAACAAGAAGTAAATATAAAAGCAAAGCAAGCATACATTGGACAAGGCATGGTTCGAACATGCGTTATCTGAGCTGGAAGATGCTAAGTGACGGATTCACTACTCGCCCAGTTTTGTCCTCTTTCCCAGCTTGTGATATGCTTTGCCGAATCGCATACTTGTTAGGCTAATTGAATTGGTTTTGCCCAAATGTTATTGTTTTGAGCTCATACTGGATAGCTGCCCGCAAGGGCTAAATTCTATTCTAAGCTATTCTAGACCGCTCTAAGCGGGTCTATCGACCAGGAGCGCTTCAGCCACAGCCACAGCCACAGCCACAAATGTACATACAGCGTTTAATCGAGATTTTCTGACAGATCGCGATCGGTGCCGGGACTTGATAGATGTGGAGCGGGTTGATCGTCAGGCCGCCAGTCAGAGTGAGCAAACAGACACCGAATGAGTGAATGTGGGGCATGGTCGGCGAGGTCGTACGTGGGGGTAGTTTTGAAAAATAATGGCATTGGCGCATGTCCTGGACAAAACGCACGGACAGATAAGCATACAGCTCTGTATTTCAAAATCGAAGTGTGGGGCTGTGCCAGCCCCAGCTGTCAAGGCGTTACCAATTTTAAGCTATATGCTTGTCTGTCCGTGCGTTTTGTCCAGGACATGCGCCAATGCCATTATTTTTCAAAACTACCCCCACGTATGACCTCGCCGACCATGCCCCACATTCACTCATTCGGTGTCTGTTTGCTCACTCTGACTGGCGGCCTGACGATCAACCCGCTCCACATCTATCAAGTCCCGGCACCGATCGCGATCTGTCAGAAAATCTCGATTAAACGCTGTATGTACATTTGTGGCTGTGGCTGTGGCTGTGGCTGAAGCGCTCCTGGTCGATAGACCCGCTTAGAGCGGTCTAGAATAGCTTAGAATAGAATTTAGCCCTTGCGGGCAGCTATCCACTAGGAGGGGCAGCTCAGTATTACTTAAACTTATACATCACTCACGTCTAGTTCGGCGACTGAAGCTAGAAATCCAAACTAATTAGACTTTTACATAAACGAATTGAGCGGAGGCAAGAAAACTCGAATACAGTGATCTACCACAACTTGCACCACCACCACTACTTGCCCCGCCTCCAATGAAACACCGTGAGTTCTGCTTCAAATGTCCTGAGAATATGTATATAGTATCAATAGACCTCGGCGCATATGACGGTTATTTTTTCGTATTTTTATGGCAAGGATAAAACGTCGTTTGTGAACTCATATCATTCTGTGACAGCCTTCTCAGATTTCCCTTCACTTAACCATGTATAGTATAGCTAGAAGAATAGCGAGTCTGAGAGTACATGGTAGTATTCTATACCTATGGCTATCGATTCATGCATAAAACACATTGTATCTGTCCCCGGTGATCTTGCAACGTGAATGCGGTAGGTTTACCCCAAGAAATTCATGGTCGCAAGTGACGCTGACCAATCTTTCTATTTCAAGTCACCTTCACGACCTCTTACTTGCCATGACCCTCACTTCTATCCAACTATCCGAATGGCTGGCCAAGCACGGTTAAAGCTGAAAAAGTGATATGAGCAAGCTCGATTGAAGGAGTTGCTCTGATGGAGGGGAGGGTGACGAGGGCGAGTGACCGTCACATGCTGATGTTGCGAGCTGGCGATTGGTTGAAACCTTGATGCACGTGCTGGTGCAAGTAGTGGTGGGCTCACGTTTCCAGCGCTTCGCGCTCCCGTGTCGTTGCAGCCGCCAGTTTCGAGCAGAATGTCGAGATAGACTAGAGCGATGTTCTTACAGGCTATATATCGCCCTATATGCACTTTAAATCCATGTTAATTGAGGTGACATGGTGTATGGGGACAAACAAAAACTGCTGGTGCAAGTTATGGTAGATCACTGTAAGGGGTATTCAACCACTAATACACCCGTCGCTAAGGTTTTGTTACGGCGTACCGGGGCTTGGTCGAGAAAAAACAAGGCGAGCTTGAAGCGAGACAAAAGGTTCACGAGAGCCTAGTGGACGAGGCATGGTTCGAACATGCGAACTTTCCAAATAAGTTTGTGACCGGTTCACTACTCGCCCAGTTTCCACTTGTCTCATAGCGCTTTCTATATCGCTCAGAATACAGACTCTTCACCGGCATTCTAATCTTGCCTTCGCGAAGGGACGTTTCGATATGCTGCTCTAAAATACAAGACGCTACTAATCGTACGCATGTTGATGCTCACTTCCGCACCCGCGCGGAAACCACCACCCCGAGTCGGTGCGCATTTCTAACTCCCCCCACACCTCCACCGGTGAACCACTCAGCAAGTCTTACGACACCGGCATCACCAACCGGCATCCAAACACGAAATCCGCAAACGTCACACCACATGGCACAGATTCAGCTTTACAACTTTACCCATTCACATTAAAAACCTAAAAACTATATACAAACCACCGAAAGCTCTAGCTATCCACCGGTAAAAGAAAAAGCCGAGATGCATATAATTAACACAGAAGAAAACTCATGAACGATGGGGGATGGGTGATGGGACGTGTGGAATGGATGGATGGATACAATAAGTCAAACTCGAGTCAAGATCCTAAAGAAAGCGGGGAAATAAAAACACAATGAATGGATGCGGGTTGTGATGTTGTCGTCGTCGTCTTGTCGTCACCAAATAACACTTCATCTACTCTCCTCCTTACTTCACTTCAGATACGTAGAAATAAAAAAACCAACACCCAAGGATCCTACATCCCAATCCCACCTCTCGCCTGAACCCTCTCCATCTGATCAACCACATCCCAAATCGCGTTGCGCTCCCATCGTCCGAAAAGAACAGCCGCATATAATAGAGTTGTCCCAGCAGCTGCGAGCAACGCACCAGCGAGGACGAGGACGATACCCAACCACCACGGTGCCTGAATCGGACGTTTAGCCGACCAGGCGGATTTAGGCGGGAGGAACGGGAGGGGTAGGCGGAATGGCGGGGGAGGAATGTCCAAGGGGGTCGTTGGCGGGGACGGGGCAGGCGTAGAGTTGAGCACAGAAGGAGACGGAGGAGATCCAGTCGTATGCGCTCTCGGCCTCGACTGTTTCCTCTCAACCCTAGCCGGACTCGGACTGCTCACCCGCGTCGACCTCTGTCCATGTCGTCGCCTCACATTAGGTCCCCACCCGACAGCGCCAGCAGCAACAGCCAAAGCGAGCAACGAAAAGGCACAAGCGAGGCCAGTGGTCAAGTAAGCCGTGCTAGCGGCATAAGAAGCTGGAATCGCCGCGTGGAGCACGTGTAGCGTGTCGTGGAGAATTAGAGCACGTGTGCGGGCGATTGGTGGAGGGATGGGAAGCGGTGGGAGTGGAGCGTTGTTGGTAGATGCAGATTCGAATTCGATGTTGGTGGGTTCGGATGGAGTGTTGGCGGGTTCGAATTCGGCATCGCCATTGGTGCTGGTAGATACACCGTAGGGAGCGAGCTCAAGCTCGACTTCAACACCAAAATGGTCCGAGAGGGAGACTCCCAAGTCCGGCATCCGCTCAGTCATAACAACCTTGGCCTCTTTCGCAACAAGCTCCCACTCAGCCTGCGCATCAGGTCCACGGTACAGCACATAATCCAACCGCTTGCCGAGATGACGCCGCGCGACCGCGTCAAGCGGTTTACCAGCCGACCACGAATTCAGGGGCGAGTCGGCCGTCACGCCGTGTTCGTGGATCGCTGTCAGCGCAGACGTGGCGGATTCTTGTCTCGCGGGCGGAAGACGAGGCATCGGTGCGGGGAACATCGGTACGGCCGGTGAAGACAGGTTGTGCGTCGCCCACCAGGCGTCTTGGACTTTGGCGTGGGCTCGAATGAATTCCAATGGCGCACTGCCGTCGACTGCGTTGAAATCTCCAGCGACGATCACGTATCGACCGAGTTGCGCAGCCCGTCGAATGAGCTGAGAGTACTCCCATGCACCGACGAGCCTGTGAGCCTGTTGGAGGACCGTACCCGTCTCGCCGCCGCGAGCGAACATGTGACTAGTCAAGATCTCGATATGTCCCAAGACGGGATGAGCGACGGTCGCCGCAGCAACGCCCTTGCCGACAAACCAGTCTCCGCCGAGCACGTCTATAGGATCCCCTGCGAGGGCAAAGGGATGCATCTGCGCTTGTTCGATGGGGAAGCGCGAAAAGAGGCTGAGGCCCGAGCCAAAGGCGCCCGAGTAGAATACGGTGCTGTGCGGCAGGACTGGGGCGACGGCTTCGGCAATGAGCGCATGGTCGGATTTGAGCCAGAGCTCTTGGAGTGCGACGATATCGTAGCCCGGTGTTGCGTTTAGTATGCGCTCGGCTATAGCTGTGATACGGGCGAGTCGGTGTTGGGAAACAAACCGCAACCCCCTTTTGGAAAATATTTATTTAGCTAGCAACGGCGGACTGTCGTAGGCAGACATACCAGCAATTAAATGTGAGAACTCGTATACGAGACTCGTCATGGTCGTTGTTGTTGACAATAGTCACCGCCTGGCTGATCGTCGCCTGGGTAGTCACACGTTCCGTATCAGCAAGTCCAAAGACAGCCTGGGCCGGTGCGGCCGCAGCGAGGCCAGCAGCAGCAAAGAGCGAGAGCACAAGGCGCAGTGCGACCATAACGCCAAGGCTATCGGGGGAGAGGGAGGCGGAAATTACGGAATAAAGGTATTACACAAGGGGTGGTGGACGTGCGCAGGAGAGCCTATATAGACTTTGTTGGCTGGTGAGGCGAGGCCGAAGTCGAGCACCAATGCAGCCAGCGGTGGGAGTTCACTTTGAGCCCGGCCGGCTCTCTAGTACTGCTGTCACACTATGGTGCGTTATTATTCCCCCGTGGTGACAAAGCCTAGCCGGTCGCCGTGGACGCCGTCGATAAAGCGCTCCACCCTTACAAATCACGTCATCCACATCTCATCCCAAAATAGCAATTAAACAACGACTCTACAATTACATCCTGAGCCTCAATCAACTCGCCCCGTTCATCGTCCCCTGCCACAGTCCGTACGACTTGCCTGGCGTCGTCTGCCAAAGCCGGATCGTCCCTAGCAACCCAATCCGAAATCAGCTTCGATGCATTCAAGACTCCCACCCGGCAACTTAAACTTACCGTCCTCGCTTCCAGTAGCATACATCTCCCCGTCCGGGCTATACTCGACACAATGCGCAGGGCCATGGTGACCCTTGTACACCTCGCGCTCCTCGCCTTCTACGAGCCCGTACACACGCACCCACGGATCGGCCACAGACCCAACAACAAACCGATCGCCTAGTACTGGATGCACACTCGCGCTGGAGGGCGCAAACGCCAACGGGACCTGATGACCTGGTCCACTGTCTGGTCCAGCGAGGGGTAAAAACGAGACCGTCTTGCCGTGCGTGATAATCAAGGTCGAAGTCGGAACGGACAGCTCCATCGACGTGGGCGGTTCAGGGAGCTTGATGCTCACCGGCGACGCCAGCGTACGCAGGTCCCACCACCGTACCACCCCGTCGTCGCCCGTACTAACACCCAGATTCTCAGCCGCCCAGATAACACTCTTCACCGTGCCTTCGTGCGCAGTCTGAAGATTAGGCGCTTTAAGAAACGAAGGCTCGTTTCCGATCGTCCCATTCGTCTTCTTCCCGGTTCCATTTGTCGCGGCAGCGTTATCGGCACTCTCTCCAGCCCGTCGAAGATCCCATAACCGGACTTTCTTTTCCTGGCCACCAGTCAATCCACGCGCACCGCCCGGTCCGAGCGCAACCGTGCGCACGATATGTTCATGCGGAAGCGAGAGGAGCGCGTCGCCCGAAAACGTATCCCATAACTTGGCCGTAAAGTCTGCCGAACCCGACAACGCGCGCGACCCGTCCGAGGAGAGCTTGGTCTGCCACACCGCGCCTTTATGACCTATCCCACCAATACGCACGCGCGCATGAGCACATTTGATCCGCTTCAAGACAAAAACAGTATACGACTAACCTACAAACGTGCCGACCCAGTCTCCGCGCCAATCACGCAACATCGGGTTCCCGTCCTTGCAGCTCGACACAAGGAGGTACGTCCCCTCATCATGCATCGGCGAAAAGCTAAGATGCACAACGGGCCGAGTATGGCCTGCACATGTGAGTGGTGTGCTTCGAACTGCCATTGCGTCGTCCAAGTGGTTAGGGGGTTATTCGAAGCAAAGGGTAGGAGGGACCAAGATAAAAGATAAGAGAAAAAAGAGTTCGTAGATGGTACACAAAATATAGAGAGTTAGTGATTTGATTCAAGTGATAATGCTTTTTTTATGATTCGGATTTTGCCTAGAGTAGAAAGCTTATTGCAAGTAGCCTTGGGTAGAATTGAAAAGGGCGTTTTTGGAACAAAGACAAAGAGGTCGTTAGGTCGTGATAACGTTGAGTAAAGGGGAGAACGTGTATGTGTCGGAGATGGATCAAGAAAAAGTAAAGAAGCGAGGCGCGAAAAGAAGAGGTCTCTCGTCCACGTCGTCGTCGCACTGGACGCTGGCCGAGCTGGAGCCCAGAGCCGCTGGATTAGTCAGCATTGTCGGAGCCGAGGGCTGTGACAGATATGTAAATTAGGTGTGCGCTGCTTGGTTTGTGGTCTGAAATCGACCACCACGGGCGCTTTGCAGCGTGCGGATAGGTTGACTTCTGGAGACTGGTGTTATGGCTGAGAAGAAGTTTGGGTATAGTCTTTTGATATTCTCTGAAAGGCAGGCATCTCGGTTGAGTGGCCTCTACAATGTTTGATCAGGCAACACTAGGCAGCACTCGACTGCACGCTCGTCTCGTTTGATACGTAGGTTTCAGCGGAGCTCGCCGCGCTAGAGATCAAGTCGAATTTCGTTCGATTTTTGCGTCTAGTTCAGACTGCTTACACCCTCGAAATTCTACTTGCTCAACTGAACCGAATGCGACTAATACGACGACTCACGCGGCTGGGCGTCTAGACAAAAGAAATTGCCGTACTTTAGATATTAAACTACACTTTTCTCCTCCTTTCCTAATACTCTGACCGATATGTGTAAACTTAAAAAAGACAGCGTGAGTGGTTCCGATGCGTGTTGCTCGAGTTTCATCGATTACGGTGGGGTCGAAGTCGCGCTCGAAGTTTACGATATCCCACATCCACGACCCGAAGACAGAATCAGACGAGGGCCACCATCGGCCGTTTGAGTTGGACCTGCGTCCATCGTGATATAGCCCCTATCATGCGTTGTAGGCCAGCATATATAAATTATAAGAAATAAGCCCCATTTAATACAGCGCATCCAAGAACCAAACTGTCTCCCTCACAACACCTTACCCACGCCCCAACAGCTTCTTCCTTACTTTAACCTCCAACGGGTCCTCCTTGTCCGCCTCCATCCCTTCCCCTTTCCCCGCCCAGCTCCGCCCTCTCCAAGCCCAATCCACCTTTCTCTAGCCCGCTGTGCCGCACTCAATGAGCTCCAACATTCCAATACTCTGGTACGGCCCCTACATAGTGCAGCCATGCATACAAGTAACGCGCTACATGTTTGTAATTCGGTTTGTCCCAGTGCTAGATCCAACGGCCAAGCTGGTGTATGAGGCAGATTCGCCCACGCGCCTGGTAGATCATCGAAACTGACTGTTGCGTTTGTCACTGGCTCGCTGTCGGGCTTAGTAGGATTCGTGCTTCGGTACCGACTACAAGCTCTTCGTATTCCAGTACATTTTCTCGCAAAGTCACGCACAGACTAGACGTGCGCTAAGAACGTTGACCAAGAGGCGTGCTCGAGCATTTTAGCTTGCGGTACTGACAGGCTAGTTCGGCTAGTTGTGTTAAAGTTTGCTGTTCTCCAAGATGCAGAAGACGAGCGAATTCGGGCGCGACCGATTTGAGCTAAAGGGACGACGACGCATGTGCAGCTATCATCAGCTGGAGCATCCCCGCGAGCACCTTCGGTTCTTGCTAGACAAAAACGGAAGCTTCACCGAAGATGGTAGAGTGCGAATGCTATCGGGCTTTGGAGGATACCCAAAGGGAGCAACGGTATGGTATATGAATATCATTCGGATATTGTGAAGCAGGGCGCGTATCTTAAAGCAAGTGGACAGCACGAACAGCGTAGGTGGTGGTCAGAATCTGTTATATTGTAATCAAATCTAAAGGAATAGCCGCATTTCAAATGTCCGGCGCTTACCGAGCCGGACAAACAGATAATGGCACAGTACTGGCACAGTTTACCGCTGATCCAGCGCTGATCAACAGGGTTATATGTGTAGCAATCGTTTCACTACGGAGAAGACATTAGAAATCAATTCATATGAGTGGCCTCGTATGTCACAATACACTGAAGGCTGATACATAGTTATACGCGAATTTTAGTCAATTACGGTTTTGCAGATCCTCCGGGCCGGAAGTTCTCGCACCAACGATCCCCGAGCTTGCTAGAATCTAGGTTAAGGTGCAGACATCCACGCCGGAAGATTACGGCAGCGCCTTGGGGACTCAGGAGTGTAGCCTGAAGATCTGGAGGGACCCAGATGAGGTTGCCGTCGTTGAAAAATATCCAGCCATCCTCGTCTAGTATCCAAGCCATGTGAGGGCAGTTACTCTGGCAGCCCAGGTTGCATAGTGGAATTCGCTCGGTAGACCAGAATATAGGAGCAGAATGCGAATAATGTGCTACTTGAGACTTGATGTTGTAAGATTCTCGGGTAACAGTTGTTGGTATAACTGATAGCGTATCCCAAATGCGAACTGTTTCGTCTTGAGAGCCAGAAGTAACATGTGCACCGTCTGGTGAGTACGAGACAGACATGACGGCATCGACATGTCCCTCCAACTGCTGTCCCACTGGCTGACAAGCGCGTGCGTCCCAGATACGTACGGTGTTATCATCAGAGCCAGATACGATGTATACGCCATCTGATGAGTACGTAACAGACCTAACAAGGTCGGTATGTCCCTTCAAAGGCTGCCCTACTAGCTGACGAGTCCTTACATCCCAGATACGTATGGTGTTGTCCCCAGAGCCAGATATAATGTATGCGCCGTCTGGTGAGTACGAGACTGACCAGACATCATCTGTATGTCCCTCTAATGGCTGCCCCGCTGGCTGACGAGTGTGCGCGTCCCAGATACGTATGGTCTTGTCACCGGAGCCAGATACGATGCATTCGCCATCTGGCGAGTACGCAACAGAGTTGACAAAGCTGGTATGTCCCTCCAAAGGCTGTCCCACTTGCTGATGAGCGTGTGCGTCCCAGATACGTATGGTTTTGTCATGAGAGCCAGACACTATATATGCACCATCTGGTGAGTACGCAACAGACCAGACATCACCTGTATGTCCCTCTAACGGCTGCCCCGCTGGCTGACGAGTGTGCGCGTCCCAGATACGTATGGTCTTGTCACCGGAGCCAGATACGATGCATTCGCCATCTGGCGAGTACGCAACAGAGTTGACAAAGCTGGTATGTCCCTCCAACTGCTGTCCCACTGGCTGATGAGTGTTTGAATCCCAGATACGTATGGTGTTGTCAAAAGAGCCAGATACGATGAAAGCGCTATCTGGTGAGTACGCAACAGACCTGATATGGCTAGTATGTCCCTCGAAAGACTGCCCCCCTGGTTGAGTATATGCATCCCAGATACGTATGGCGCCGTCGTGAGATCCAGATAGAATATACATGCCATCTGGTGAGCACGCAACAGAGAAGACAGGGGAACCATGTCCCTCCAATGGCTGCCCCACTGGCCGATGAGTGTGTGCGTCCCAAACGCATACGGTGTAGTCGTAAGAGCCAGATACAATGTATGCCCCATCTGGTGAGTACGCAACAGAGTTGACATGGCTGGTATGTCCCTCCAAAGGCTGTCCCACTTGTTGATGAGTGTGTACATCCCAGATACGTATGGTGTTGTCCCCAGAGCCAGATACAATGCATGCGCCATCTGGTGAGTACGCAACAGAATAGACAGTGTCAGTATGTTCCTTAATCGGCTGCCCTACCGGTTGACGAGTGTATGCGTTCCAGATACGTATGGTGCCGTCATAAGAGCCGGATACGATGAATGCACCATCTGGCGAGTACGTAACACATTTGACAGACCGAGAATGTCCCTTCAACGGCTCTCCCACTGGCTGATGAGTGCGTGCGTCCCAGATACGTATGGTTATGTCATCGGAGCCGGATACTATGTATGCGCCATCTGGTGAGTACGCAACAGACATGACACGGCCGGTATGTCCCTCTAACGGCTGCCCCGCTGGCTGACGAGTGTATGCGTCCCAGATACGTATGGTCTTATCATCAGAGCCAGATATAATGTATGCGCCGTCTGGTGAGCATGCAACAGACCTGACATAGCCGGTGTGTCCTTCCATAGGTTGTCCTATCGGTTGACCAGTGTGCGCATCCCAGACAAGTACAGTACCATCCAAAGATCCAGATACAACGTACGTGCTGTCTGATGAGTACGATAGACCCAAGATTGCACTCCGGGCATATTGTACAGATAACGGGATTTGACCCCGTAACTTCATTGCAGTACTTGCGCTAGTCATCAGATTTGAGCTATCTTGCTTGTAATACTTTTTTATCAGGCTGTGGTTTGGCCAAAACGTCAGCGCTGAGATATAAAGATGTGGAGTACAAAGTCTAGCCGGGCTTGACGAGAACGAAGCGGCAAACTTCCACGCATCTCGGAGAAATTGCTTGATGCTATTATCCAGCCATCCAGTACTCTACAAGACTATTAGCCACATGTCGACCTGTGAACTCCAGAACTCACCGCAGCCCACCTCTGCATATGATGGAGCACTCTGACGCAGTCATATATGTACTCGCATAGATTCACCACCTCTAGCCATAGCAGAAGCCGGTCCGACAAAAAGCTCAGCAGCATGCTAGCAAGCGCTCGAGAGTCCCCGGACAGCATGATATGAACGCCCCAATAGTGGCAAGCATACCGAAGCTCCTTAGAGATAGCCTTCTTAACTCGAGCAGGTAAGTCAGGTACGTCTTTGTCAAATATATAAGATGACTCGAGCCCACAAATGTTAAACGGAGGATCGGGGATTTCGATTTGGCCGAAGCATATCCGCGTTAAGTGCGCATTCTGCTCCTCTGAATTGCAGTAGAACGCGCTAGAGCGGCTTTTGTCGAGCAAGTAGTCTGGAAACGATTCATGCAGAGTTGTGATAACATGGGTCGTATCTGAAACCTGTAGGACTGAGAGTAGCGGACGCAACGCGGCATGCACCGTCTCCCCGTCGAATCCCAACAAGCCAGCCATAACCTCTACCGATAGTGGTTCCTGGGCGCATACAACCGTGTTGAGGATCTGTTTCATATCAGCCCGATCCGACCCCGCTAGACTTGGGTTGCCGAACGCTGCCGCAAGTATCATGCTATATAGTTCGTTGATATCCTTGTCGCTACTGCTTGCAGTGCCGTTAGATACACTAGTGAGCACTTCTTTGAGTCGTTTCGCGGCCCGAGAGAAGTTATCGGCCGAAATGTACCGAGCCACTGTAGCGGCGTAGATGAACAGAACACCCGACCGCTTGACAAGGATCTCGAGGTGGGCTGCCGGTAGTTGCACATGGGACGCAATTTTGGTGAGTAGATACGTTCTAATGTCTTCCTCGACGATCGAACGGTCAAGATCGTGGAGGCGTAGCTCCACTGGGGTACAATCTTCGTTCTGGCGGCGCATCGAGTCGAGTATCTTTGCATCTGGACGACTGGCTACAAAGAACTTCACAGGTAGGTCCCGCGCATACAAGAGCAAACACTTCAAGATATCTGCGCCTCTGTTGTTGTCGCATTCGTCCAGTGCGTCAATTACAACGACAACACTAGTCGGCAGAGCATCTTTCACTTTGACTAGTGGTTCAAATACCAACTCTCGGAACTGATCGAGTAGCGGCTGATTATGTACGTCCGGATCCGCTTCTAGCACCCGACATACGGCGGCCCGGAACGGGAGAGAAAACCGAGATAGCTGGTACGATATCGTAGGTACAACTCGATCCACTTCGTGGCATTCTTGCAGCTGTCGGGAGCAGAAAAAACTAGCAGCTAGCCCTTGGGAGCGTTCCAATTCCTTGCAGAAGCTATACGCGATAGTGGTCTTGCCAGTTCCCGCCATGCCGTTCAGCCAGTAGATTTTTTGGCTCTCGCTACCGCGTGCCCACTCGTACAACTCTTCCAGGACTTCGACGCGGGTGTTCGGCGTACATTCCTCTCGCAGAATGCTGGACTTTGCGGAGCGGTATCTTGCCGCCGGCGAATTAGGAAGTTTGCTGAGGCGAGTTTCCTGCCCAAAAAACCAAGGTTAGATCAATTTACATGAAGACAGGCTGCTACATACTATCGTTTGTTCGTTGACGATTTGCCAGATGTTGAGGTCCGCGTTGAGCTATATGCATGTCAGTACGACGCCTGCCTCAAGAGATAACACCAACCGCTAGTCGTTCAAGTAGCCTTTGTACACCACGGTAGTGTTCTAGTATCTGATCAGCGTCCGCGTCAGCGCCGACGTAACTCCTCACTCCACTTCGGTCCTGATTTTGTCGAATTATTTCGAGTTCTCGTTCGATCCCTCTGCGCTTGCTGCTTAGCTCAATAGTCTAGCAGGTAATGTCGCCCCTTACTTTGCCAGGTTGACGATACTGGACGTCATTGTAGGCGGCGCCGAAGAGCCAAACCACCCAGCAAGATCATGAAGCAGTGTGTTGAGCTCAGCCCTGAGCTTTTGGTAGTCCCCACGATTCTGAGCCGCAAGCTGCCAGAGTACCATTTAGGCGTGGAACGATAAGCACAGCCTCAACACACCTCAAAGGTCTCAGCAACCTCCAACATACCGCCAATGGCATTTTTCAACGGCGCGAAGGGTTCACTACCTTCGCTTATGACTCTAGCAAACGCTTTGAGCCCCAGCCAGCTATCGTGTCCGACGCCTTGTTCTGTTGATGGTCCTGGCGCGACAGACACCACCGGAGGTTGCGTGACACCCTCAGGCTCTAGGTGTGGCGCGGGTGTCGTGGTTTGTGAAGTACTGTTATTGATTTGCCCGACTGCAAGCTGCGAGCTGGTGGCAGCAATGGCTGGGGCACTTGGTCCTTGGCTAAGGCTCGACGGCGTTGAGCCGGGCTGAGGGTTGTTTGATGTACGGTCGGATAACTTTTTGAGACGTTTTTTGACACTTTTCTCAATCTTACTAGTAATTTTATCCATTCGAGCAGAATGATCTCAGATAGACAAGTTGTAAGACAATTCGTCAACAATGGGATAGAAACCAGGATGGTCGAAAGCGATTAAGCGCCAGGTCACGTGGTCATGAACACGGCAGACTGCAGCCATTAATACCTGTTTAAAAATCCTATCATCCGGATATAATGATTTGCGCACCATTCTTTTAGCACTGATGTGTCTAAGCCACTACGTTTGTCGCCATATACTATATGATATAGTGGGGGTCGGCAATCCCATAGTAAACGTAAGCAAAATCTGTCCAAGCCGAGTGTGATAAAACATTGGCAATACGAGACAAAATGGCGTTTTCATGGGCCTGACATCCAGCACATACTGTGTGTATTTTATGTAGATTGTGCTCGAGAACTTACGGGAGAAAGCTTTGTGCAATCTGTTCTGAGCAAACTTATGTTACCGGCTCTGGTTGCGCTGATAAAAATTCAAACTACGCCTTACAGGTCCGAAAAAAAATTGTTCAGAAAAATCCCTTCTCTAGGTATATTTCGATCCATATATGCTGTCTCTTACTACTAACCTGAGCTGTGGTGAAGCTAAGAGCTGTTACAAAGGTGCAAGCACCTTCAAGCAAATCCTTCGCTTATGCAAGCGAAGTGGCATGAGTTATACCCGCCAGGTCGTACTCTCATCTCTCACTCAACCTTACCACGCCAGGACAGTGCCAGAATATAGCTCATGCATAATAGAAATGGTTCGTCGTCTCAGAACGCTCAGATTCAGAAGGCGCGGATGCAAGCGCCGTTGGCACTGCGATCTGGAGACAAGGGCGTTCTTGGCTCGGGTGCTACAGCGAGAAAACCGTGCTCGACAGACAAAAGCGGCCGAAAGGAAATCCAATACCAAGCGTAAGCTTGATATGATTGGGCTATTGAAATGAAACAGCTACGGGGATTTTCTTCAACTTGAAATTAAAAGAGATAGACAATCGGATTGACAAAATCTGGAAATTTGGGGATAGTCAAGTTCGAGCAAAGACAACGTCGATTGGGAATAAATAGGCAAAAACGAAGGGGATCTTAGCTGGTCTAGAGCGTCGAGAACGAGCAAAGATGAAGGAGAGCAATATACAAAAGGTCAAAAGTCCCACGTCGTTTGAGAGTGTAGACCCGTAGGATGTCGAAACATGCCTTGAGGATGCAGAGCTTTGTCATGATGATGAAGCAATGTTTAACCTAATTCATGCGCTGAAATTTTTCATCTGGTGCATTCTAGCCGTTATATGTACGATAGCTTTCAATTTCTAACATTCAGCTGTTGAACTACGACCTGCCCGCTCCAAGCAAGATGTCGACTAGGGAGGTATATGTTTGTCCAATCACATGATCTGGACAAAACTCTCCTATTGGTTGCTGACCCCCACCTATATGCTAAGTTACTAGCCGAAGTCACTATTACCAGCATTAAATGACCGCGGATATACTCGGCTAGTCTTACCAATTCGTAGCACTAGGGCGGACATTTTCCTCGTCCCCTTTGCTTGGGGTGCATAGATGGAATTAACTATTCGTTATTTGACTCAACCATTCGATATGGAGCGCGCTCTGTGAGCTAAATTGGGTCTTAGAGAGTGGCCCAAGCCACCGTCAACCATCCCTATGACAAGCTGATACACCAGCGAGCGGGTTCGGCTGTTCCTAAGCACCTGCAAAATTCCGGCCTATCATACCTAACTTCGCCTCGGGACCTTTTTGCGGATATCGTATGCTACACTTGGACACGGCATCGTGCTTTCCACATGTATGTATTTTTCAACCACGCCGTTCGTCTATTTTCATCGAGCATGTGTATGGCGGCTGGCTGTGGTGGAATATTCTGGAGCGCGCAGGGTTGTCCAAAGATATACATGGTTATTGTTATCGGGGCTATTTAAGATAGTTATCCGTCGTGCCGTCATCTGGAATCTCGGGCCGTAGATAGTAATGTTAGTGCTTGGATTACGAGTATTGGCGTAAGATATGTTGGTACACGCATAGAGATTGAATGCGAAAAAAAAAACTTACCGTATTTAGGGTCACAATTCCAGTAACGAACCTGAAGCACCCATTTCAAGCTATGCAAACGCTGAAACTCTATTTTTAGACAATGAAACGAAGCAGGTGAAAAGTTGAGAGTTGCCAAGAGAACCCCGGATAGTCGCGGCAAGCCACGGGAAATTGGAACGATTCTATGTTTAGTTTTTTCACGAGATCTGGAGCAAGCGAGCAATGTTTAGCACCGGGCGTCTGCTGAGTT